>PJEM01010430.1:0-36272 GCA_004023845.1 Helogale parvula | reverse complement strand
TGGGGAAGCTTCTTTTTATTTTAGAACAATTTTAGATTTACAGAAAAGGAAAGAGTGCAAGGTCTTCCCGGATACCCGGCTCCCAGTTCCCCCTGTTACTGACAACACTAATATGGTACATTTGTCACAGCTACAGATCCAATAGGGGCACCTGGGGGGCTCAGTCGGTTGGGCGTCTGATTTCAGCTCAGGTCGTGATCTCACAGTTCATGAGTCCGAGCCCCGCGTCGGGCTCTGTGCTGACAGCTCAGAGCCTGGAGCCTGCTTCTAATTCTCTGTCTCCTTCTCTCTCTGACTCTCCCTGTTCATGCTCTGTCTCTCTCTATATCTCAAAAAAATAAATAAATGTAAAAAAAAATACCAACGTGACTTATCACTGTTGACACTGACCTTCCCCACCTGGTTGAAGCGGTGTTTGCCAAGTTCTCTGCTGTAAAGTTCCTTCTTTTTTCCAGGTGTGGGATTTTTGTTTTTTTTTTTTAAAGAGTCAGAGAGCCAGCGGTAGAGGGAGAGAAAATCTTAAGTAGGTTCCACACCCAGTGCAGGAGCCCAACACTGGGCTCCATCCCACGACCTTGGGATCACGACCTGAGTCGAAGTCAAGAGTTGGACGCTCAACCAACTGAGCCACCCAGGTGCCCCAGGTGTGGGATTTTGAAAAGTTGTGTCCATCTGTCTGCCACACGGACCAAGTGTTTATGTTGGGTACTTACCGTCCCTGTTTGGTAATTGTTTTTCTGTCTATGGGTCACTCAAATCTGTCTTGGGGTGAGGGCACCCTTACACAAAGACCACAATGCGTCTCATTTTGGGTCCACACTGTCCCTTGGACAGAGTCTTCAGAACTTTGCTGGCCAAGCCGGTCGCGAGTGGCCACTTGCAGTATTTGGGTTTAATAAAAATTAAATAAAATTTACAGTTGAGTTCCTGAGTTGTGCAAACACATTTCAGGCGAGCAGGAGCCACAGGTGATGATGAGTGGCTAGCACATTGGACGGTGGGGGCGAGGGAACATTTCCATCCACATTTTCATCATGGCCCCGGCCTT
This sequence comes from Helogale parvula, assembly GCA_004023845.1. Taxonomy (NCBI): domain Eukaryota; kingdom Metazoa; phylum Chordata; class Mammalia; order Carnivora; family Herpestidae; genus Helogale; species Helogale parvula. The sequence continues at coordinate 35,224 of PJEM01010430.1, read as the reverse complement.
CGTACCCCCTCCTCCTCCACCCCCACTTCCCCAGTTACGCCAGAGACAACTGATATGATTAGCATTGTCTCCAGGAGCCCACGGGTGTTTACACAACCGTAGGCTGGTACACTGGGCGCTTTTGATCACTGTTCTTCATTAAAAAAGGTCCTTACCCACCATGCATATATATTTTTTCCTTTTCTCACTTACAATGCATTGTGAATATCTCTTTAGGCCAATAGATTTAGATCTATTTTATTCTTTGTGATGGCTGCATCAAATTACACCCTGAGAGTGTGTTACGACCTATTCAACCATTTCCGGATTCAAGGGCATCCAAGCTTCTGGATTTTTGTTTCTTTGTTTCTTATTCTGAACAGCTCTAAGAAACATTCTCATACGCATATCCCTACCCTCTGGCACTTTTCATTTTAGAGAATAAACCTCCCAAATTAATACTTCTTGGTCAAAGGAATGAGTATTTCTTAAATTGCAATCAATATTGACAGATCTATTTTCCAAAAGGCTGTAGCAATTTCTGGTCACACCAGCAAGGTATCAGAATGCCCGTCTCCCCTCATACTCACCAGCCCTGGCTGTTACCGCTTTCATGCTTTTAAAACGTTTTTGCCAACCCATTGTTTTGGTTTTTTTTTTAAGTTTATTTTTTGAGACAGAGAGGGAGAGAAAGAGAGAGAGAAATAGTGGGGACGGGTCAGAGAGACGGAGAGTGAGGGAATCACAAGCAGGCTCCATGCTGGCTGCGCGGAACCTGATGTGGGGCTCGAACTCACGAACAGCGAGACCGTGACCTGAACTAAAGTCGGATGCTTACCCGACAGAGCCGATCAGGTGCCCCGCCCACCAATAGTTTTTTTTTAATGGCATTTTATTGTTGCATCGATTTGCATTTTCCTGGTACTGCATCTGTATCGTTTTATTGCATCTATTCACTGACATGTCGACTGTAAGCCCCTGGAGGGCCAGGGATGTATACTTGTTTCCATCTCTCCTGTCCTAGGGGTCTAGGTTTTGGGTGTTTAGGGCGATGTTTGCTGAGTGCACAAATGAACAGCTTAATTCTGAACATCTGGCAAGGATTTTCCTTGGCTTGTTTGAGGCCAGATGTTAGCCTGTCCCCATTTCCCCCTCTGGCTCCAGCTCCTCCATCCAGGAAAAGGTTAGGTTAGATGGCCCACATCAATTCTTTCAGCTCAGACGTGATGGCCTTGGATGTGTCAGTCTCTTAGGACAAGCGCATCTGGGTTGGGTGGGGCTCCCTTGAAGATTGGTCCTGTGGCCTGTGTGCTGGGCAACTTGGGGCAAGTCACTCAACCTTTCTGTGTCTGCTTCTCCCTTGATAATGGACTCCTTTCCAAGGCAAGGGGTAGAGGGAGAGTTCCGGTGCACAAGGGTCTCTGACTAGGACACCTCGGCGGCCAGGCAGGAGCCTGTTGGGTGTCGAGGGCGCCATCGGGAGGGGCGGGGACAGTGGTAGGTAGAGACCCATATATACTCTGCTAGAGGGTATGGTCGGTTAGCTCAGCCAGCAGAAATGTGGCCCCCGAGTTTGAGACCCTTTCCGCGCTAGAAGGATTTACTGTCTTGGCGAGAGTCGAAGACACAGTGCTGTACAGGACATCAGAAGACCGGGTCCCACCCCAGCTGGTCCCCCAGCGGCGAGGGCGAGGCTGGTCCTGTGTAGTGTCCTGGTGCCTCCGTGGCCCGCCGAGCTTGTGACACAGAGTCCAGGGTTAAATGGGCACCAGGAGGACCCATCTGCCGTGTCCGAGGCTCCATCCCTCCTCCCCTGGCTGTTCCCTCGGCCCGGGGACAGCTGGGGGTGAAGATGGTAAGATGAAGCTTAATGAGTAACCCAGGGGACCGGCCAGGGTGAGTGTTTGGCGGCTGCGGGTGTCAGGGACAGGGGCTGGCTGACGAACGCAGCTCTGGGCTCGGGGAGGGCACTGGCCAGCGACCCGGCCCGCCCCTCCGGTCTTATCTGCTCTCTGCTCAGTCACCTGGCGTCCCCACTGAGTGCGCTTCCAGCCCAGGCGCTCTGGAGCCCGGCCCCTCTGCGTCTCGCCCGGTGCTGTGTGACTTTGGGAAAGCGACGTGGCCTTTCCGAGCTCAGTCCGATCCCACATTATAATACGCTGTCAGCATTCTGTGATGTGCCGACGTCATGTGGCCAAACTCCAAACACCCACCGTGTTGACACCATGGCGGTTCCTGCCGCACGGCCCCGTCACCTCTGGTCACAAGACCACCGACGGCAGCAGTAGCGTCCAACGCAGAGCGCCTTCTACTGTTCTGAATAGTTTGCGTGTATTAACTCTCGCGATCCTCACACTGACCCCAGTGGAGAAGTTGTATTCTATCCCCATCTCACAGTTGAGGACAAGGCACAGAGAGGTTCAGGGACTCACCAAAGTTTGCACAGCAAAGTCGCACAGCTGGTATTGTTCCTGATTCCACACTCTGTGCTCTAGCTATCCGGCATGCCGCCTCTCCATGCCAGAAACTAGTACCCCGACTATGGCTGGTACTTAATATTAAAACAAACAAAAACCACCAAAACCCAAAAAACATGCCTGAGCTTCTTCCTAAGTAAATAATCCATGACATGATGGATTTGGTATCATGTACAGCTGGCCTTTGAACAGCGTGGAGGTGAGGGCTGCTGCCCACTTCATGGTCCAAGGTCGGCGTCTAACCTTGGACTCCCCCAGACCTAACGACTAAAAGCCTCCAGCTGACCAAAAACCTTACTGACAGCAGAACCGGTTGACTAACACGTATTTTGTGGGTCATCTCTATTAGAAGCTGAATTCTTACCATGAAGTGAGCTAAAGGAAAGAAAATATTGGGGCGCCTGGGTGGCTCAGTCGGTTCAGCCTCTGACTTCAGCTCAGGTCTTGATCTCGCGTCCGTAGGTTCGAGCCCCGTGTCGGGCTCTGTGCTGACAGCTCAGAGCCTGGAGCCGGCTTCAGATTCTGCGTCTCCCTGTCTCTCTGCCCCTCCCCCTCTCATGCTCTGTCTCTCTTTGTCTCAAAAACAAATAAAACATTTAATAAAAAAAGGAAAGAAAATATTAAGAACATTGTAAGGAAAAGAAAATACGTGTAGAGTACGGTACTATAAAAAATCCACATGCAATAGTGTCTCTGCACCAAATCCATGTGGTTCAAGGGCTGCCGTGCTTCTTGTCCAAGTTCAAGCTGTTTGCTAAGGCCCACTCCTCCAAGAAGCCCTCCCTGATTCTACCCACCCCCGGCTGCCCTGTGCAGACCTTCTGTTCTCTGTCTTCCTAGAGGTGGCTAACTTGTCCCTGAACTGGATGTCTTCCTCTCCCCTCCAAGCCAGAGGCCACCTCAGGGCATGAACTGCGTTTTGCCACCTCTGTGTCCCCAGCACCCGGTCCGGGACAGGACATTTGACAAGGATGGGTACATGTTTCATGGGAGGATGGCGATGAAGCTGCCAAAACCCTCATCAAGGATCACGGCCACGCAGCGCAACTCGACCCCAAGCAGCCGGGAGTTAATCATCAAGCCTGGGGAGGTCACACATACTCGTAGAAGGGCAAAGAACATCCCGGCTGCCAGGGCCTTCCTGGAGCTCACCTCCCATTTTGTAAAGAGGGAAACTGAGGCTCAGAGATGGATCTGACTAGCTCAGTTTCACCCAGGGGGATGGCGACAAGATGTAAATTTGATCATGTTAGTCCTCTGCCTATAGCCTTCTGTGGCTCCCTAGCACCCGGGGGTAAGTTGCAGCCTCTGGAATGGCATAGGCATCCCTGCTGACTCTAGTCCACATCTCCAGCCCCAAACCTGCTTTCCTCCAAGAGCTTTTCCCCGCCCCCTGGGGCCAGGTGAGGTAGGGCCACAGCCCTGTGCCCCCTCTGCCACATAACACGTGAGAGCACACTGATTTTAAGTGCTCCCTGGCGCCCCCTTGGGGCTTCACGAGGGCAGGACATATTGAGTTGTTTAAGGCTAAAGAGCCCGCACTCGACACACAGTAGGTGTTCAATACGTATTTGTTGAATGAATCAATCAGCGTCATTCATTTGAACAATAATCATCATTTGGGTTCCTCTGTTGGGTGTAAAATATTAGAAGTGAGGAGGGGCCTCAGAAAAAATTACGCCTTCTCATGTGACAGATAACAATTGCTTCTTTGTCCTTTGACCTAAGCTGACCTGACAAGTGGCCCCGGGGTGGTGGCTTGACAAACAAGGCAAGCCCTGGACGGCGGGTAAGAGGGTTTGGAGATGTCTGTGCTGCAGAAGATGGGGTCAGGTCCAAGGTGTCTCTCACTAGCTGGGTGGCCTTGGCCACGTGAGTCTTCCTCTCTGAGCCTCAGTTTCTTCATCTGTCAAATGGGACCGTGGACAGCACACAGGGGGACAGAGAAGGCTGATGCTTGACCCGTTTCTTCCTCCAGCTGGGAGCTGTCCCTTTAAGGTGGGAGGAGGAGCCAAGGCTACAGGAAGCCACAGGACTCGGGGCAGAGCTGGTGCTCAGGCAGGCTGGTGGCCGGTGTTCCGCTGGACTCGGGGCAGAGCTGGTGCTCAGGCTGGCTGGTGGCTCGTGGTCCGCTGACCGGAGCCAGGCTGGGTCCCAGGACGGTTGGGCAGGAAGGTAAGGCGGCCTGGGGCCCCAGGGACTCTGTGCATGAGTGAACACGAGCATAGGGAGTCTGGAAAGTTCTGGGGCAAAGTCCAGGATGCGTGGACGCAGAGTGAGAGGGTGTGCGTGCAGAGCTCTCCCAGGAGTGCTGATCTCCCTTGGAGCTCTGCGGTCTAGCCTGCCTGGGAAAAGAAGGCCGGCTGCCAAGACCCTGATGGCTGGGAGCAGGTCCTGCCCGCTAGAGGGCCGTTCTGCCCGCCCAAGCTTCCCAGCCCTGGCACCAAGGAGTGGGCCGTGCCACCCAGGTGGCCTCTGGGAAAGCCGGAGGGACAAAGGGGGCAGAAACAGTGGGTGACTCTTACCCTAATTCATACATGCAGCAGGTGAAAAAAGGTGGTGTGGCCAAAGTCAGGCTTGCTGGGACCTGTCCCAAGCCCAGGCTCCCACTGCATTGCCCCGCGGCTGCCACAGATGGTGAGAGCCACATGTCCCTAGGCCAACGTCTCAACTTGGCCCCAGACCTCAGTCTGGGAGGCCTGTGCCCTTATCTGGGCTTGTAAGGCTCTTGGCAGCTTGGGGCTCATCCGTCTGACTGATGCCTGCCGTCCTTCTGTGGGCTGTTAGTGTAACGACGGGCTGGAGGAGCCCGGGGACTGAGCCAGGGGCATGTGGCGCCTAAGGACCACTGGCAATTAGTGTGAACTGCTCACAACTGTCACCGTCACCGCCGTCATCATCATCACCATCAGCGTCATCACCATCAGCGTCATCTAATAGAGAAAGCATGGCACCGTGTTAAGGGCCCAGGTGCCAAAGTGCACTGCCTGACTTTGAATCCTGGCCTTGCCATTTCCAGCTATGTGACCTGGGGTAGGTGGCCTGACCTCTCTGGGCCTCCGTTTCACTGTCTATACAAGGGAGCTGGTGGGTAAACCTACCTCAGGGTTTGTCGTAATGATTATCTAAGATGGCATATAAGGTGCTTGACGCAGTGCCCGGCTGGCCGTGGGCCCCACACGACTATTAGCTATTATTAGATGTCGGGCACGGAGCAGATGCCTTTACCTTATGGCCTCACTTCATCCTCACAGTTTGTTGTGTGGTGAGGTCATTCTCATTTCTCAGCTCTCAGTTTTAATGGCCACTTAAAGACCTTTCCTGACCTTTCTAACCAAAGTAGGTCCCGTTGGTCTTCTCTTGAAGACTCCCTATTATATGTGTTTTCCTTTAGCGACTTTCACCATTCCTGATTATTTTGTTTGTCTATATGGATATTTGTTGATCACCGATCTCCCCCATCAGCTCCAAGAGTAGATGTCTGTCCTGATCACTGTGGTCTCCCCAGTTCCTGGGTCAGGGCCTGCACCTTGTGGGTGCCCTATAGACATGCTAGAGTACCGGTAAGCACGCCCGCATTGTTAGAAGGCTGCAGTGAGATAATGCCTCTAGAGGACTCACTGATGTCTGACATATACTAGGGACTCAACAAACGGAGGCTATTATTATTGTTTTGTTTTGTTTTTTAGTCTTTTAAAAGATTTTTTAACGTTTATTTATTTATTTTATTATTAAGAAAAATTTTTTTTATGTCTGCATTTTGAGAGAGACTGAGAGCAAGCAGGGAAGGGGCAGAGAGGGAGGGAAACACAGAATCTGAAGTCGGCTTCAGGCTCTGAGCTGTCAGCACAGAGCCCACTGCGGGGCTCGAACCCACCAACCATGAGATCATGACCTGAGCCTGAGCTGAAGTCCGATGCTTAAATGACTGAGCCGCCCAGGTGCCCCTATTGTCTGTGAGTTGGGGACTGTCATTAGCCCCATTTTACAGAATGGACTATGGCACAGAGAAGTTGAGACACTCGCTTGGGTCACACAGCTAGGAAGACAGAGCTGGTTTCTAACTCTGGTCTTTGACCCCAAAGCCCAGAGCCAGGCTGAGGCCCAGGCTGAGGTACTGGGTTTGGGTGACGCACGGGGCCCTCTCCCTCAGTGCCGTGCCCAGTTGGAGAAGTGCCCCTGGTGGAACCGGGTGTCGTGGCTCAGACTCTGCCCTGCCCAGGGAATCCCAGGGCCACCCCAACAAGGGCCCCAGGTCAAATCCAAGGCTCCAGGATTTCTCTGGTGAGGCAGGGGCGCTGTGTGACCAAGTCTGGACAAGAACCCCGGGGCTGTGGAGGCCGGGCGAGGCTGCAGCGCTCCTCCTACTGGCAAATGTTGGAACTGCAGGGGTTGGCCCAGTGCTTTTCTGCCCCAGAGTAAAAAAGAGGGGTGGGTTGCTTTGCACCTTAAAAGACCTCTCTGTTTCCCCACTCTTCTCATTTTTTTCCCGTTCTGTTTCTCACCTTTTCCCACTGGTTCATTCACTAACTGTTCCTTTGCTTAAAACCTCCCGATGGCTTCCCACTGCCAGTAGAATTAGAGGAATTCTAATTCTCCTCCAGCTCCTCACCCTGGTCTGGGGGGCCTTCCAGAAGCCCCTGCCCAGCTCTCCTTGCTCGCCTCCTACGCCCAGTCCCTTCTCCCTGCACCGGCATCACCCCAAGTTCATTTCTCTCTCAAGGTGCTTCCACCTGCTTTCCCTCCACAGGAACCCTTTCCCTGGGGTCCCTGTGGTCACTCCTCTCCAACGTCCCCCTTGGAGAACTTGCAGACCGAGAGAGAATTCAAGGACCTCTCAACCAACCCAAACGTGCAGACCCCATTTGCATCCTGGTTCAAACTGTTACAAACCCCAAATCACTGACAACAAAATCAGCCATTAATCCAACTTAATGAGAGGGACGGGAAGGTGAGCAATTACCAGATATTTGATGATTTTAAGAGATGATTAATAATATTTTTAGAAGTGACAATGGCACCGGGATGATGTTTTATAACAAATTAGCATCATTGAGGTAGAATTTCCATTAAATAAAATTCAGCCCACTTTGAGTTAGAATTCACTGGGGTTTGCACAGATGTATACAGTTGTGAAACCACTTGGCTACATCATTTGAAAAGAGTTTTTTACTTTTAATGATACGCGCTGAAGTATTTACCTATGAAATAATACAGGAAGAAAATATAATAATAAAAATAGGGGCACCAGGCTGGCTCAATTGGTTAAGTGTGGACTCTTGATTTCAGCTCAGGTCATGATCTCACGGTTCATGGATTCAAGCCCCTGCCTGGCAGAGTGGAGCCTGGTTGGGCGGAGCCTGGTTGGGCGGGGCCTGCTTGGGTGGGACCTGGTTGAGCCAAGAGGGAGGGGCCTGGATGGGATTCTCACTATCTCCTCTCTCTCTGCTCCTCCCATGCTCACACTTTCTCTCTCTCTCTCAAAATAAATCCTTTAAAATAATAATAAAGGAGGAAAAAATAATAATATAGGAAGGGGGGGTGGGTGCAGGTATGGATGAAACAAGGCAGGCCATGAGTGCTTGCCTAATTTAGGTGAGTGAGGGGCTAAGCCAGAGGTTCATTATACAGTTCTTGATATTTTGCTGTGTTTAAATGTTCCATAATACAAGTTTAAAAAAATTTTTTTCTCTCATGGGAGATTGTTTCTGACTGTTCTTGCTAAAATACCGCCTCCTGCCCATCACCCCTGTTTGAGAATTTGCAATCCTGTCTCCCCAACTAGAATGTGAGCTCTGGCAAAGCAGGAGCTGCTTCTGACTTGGGCACGCCTGGGTCCCCACACCTGGACCCGCCCGGCACACAGCGGGTGCTCCACAAAAGGATGTTTACATGTATGCTTGAATGAATGAATGAATGAATGAATGAATGAATTATACTCTTGTTCATTCATCACCACGTACTGGCCATGCTCTGTGTCCCCAGCACTGTGGGTAGCCCCAGTTACAGAATGAAAGGGTCCGAGCCTTTTGGTCCAGATGGGGAAACTGAGCAGATAGTTTTCTGGAGCCTCACGGCTTGGCAGCCAGATAGGGCTAAGGAGTCCGTCTTCCCCTCCCGTGTCCTGGTTAAGGGGACTCGTGCGGGAGCAGCCCAGGCTATGACAGCCACGTTCTTCTGCAGGCTGTTGGAATGGAGAGCTCCCTGACGGAGTGTGCTAAGGGTGAGCATTTCCACACGGCCACCCCTCTGCTGGAGAGCTGGGCACTGTCCCAGGTGGCAGGCACGGCTGTCTTCCTCAAGTGTGAGAACGTGCAGCCCGCCGGCTCCTTCAAGATCCGGGGCATTGGGCATTTCTGCCAGGAGGTGAGGTGCTGGCCAGAGAGGAGAAGTGAGATATGACGCGAAGGCAGAGGAGGGGATGGATGCCCGCTGGATGGGGGCAAGGGCAGGAGGGGAGAAGTGGATTTGTACTGATGGGAGGGGCAGGCGGAGGGGGAGGGGTGGGCTGGGGACGCTCTAACCCCATCCCACGCAGGCTCTGTGACATCTGCTTGGGTCAGCCCCTACACTTTTTCCTTCTCTTCCCAGGTGGTCAAGAAGGGATGCAGACACTTGGTGTGCTCCTCAGGTGACCGTCAGGGCGGGGTCCTCCGCACTGGGGGTGGGGGAGGAAGAGCGGGCTGGAGTGGCAGTCGATGTCCAGGGATCAGCCTCCTTTTAAAGGTCCAGCCTCATCAAGGTCACGGTCAGATGGCCACTTCTATGGCTTCCACAGGGGGCAACGCAGGCATTGCTGCTGCTTATGCCGCTCGGAAGCTGGGCGTCCCTGCCACCATCGTGCTCCCTGAGGGCACCTCCCAGCATGTGGTGAGGAGGCTGCAGGGGGAGGGGGCTGAAGTTCAGCTGGCTGGAAAGGTAAGGACCCCAGGGAGGAGAAGCCGATGGAGTGGGCTGCTCCCCTTTACCCTCACCTCACCCCTAAGAGATGGCATCTCCCCGTTCCACACACATTTTTTAAAATGAACTATTCCTGGAGCCCAGCCTTCTCATAGGACGGCTGAGCTGAGGGCAGGAGTGAGGCATGATGTGTAGTGAGGGCTGGCACCTCCCTCCTCTACCTGCCTCCCTCTACTTGCCCTGCATGAACCGTCTCCTTATATCCTCACTAACACTTGGTATTATTCATTTAAAAATTGTTGCCATTTGATGAGACAAAAAGTATAGAGAAAGAGGAGGGTGGCGTCATCTCTCATTCTGAGACCACCCCAGTAAGAGGGTGCCCACCGTCAAGGGTATCACTGACCCATCCTGGTACTAAGGAATAGAGACGCAAGTACATAATCCTACCTTTCTGGAAAGAAGGGAAAACAATCCTTGGAAAAAAGATTTTTTTTTAAAGCATCCAAATTAAAACTAAAAAACCATACCATGGTACCTGAAGCCTGGTCTCCAAATACTCAGTGTCCGGTTTCCTTCCTTCTTTTCTTCCTTCTTTCTTCTAGTTATTCATCCATTCAACCATCCTCTCATCCATTACCCTCTTTCCCTCCCTCTCTCACATCCACCCACCCACCCACCCACCCACTCATCCATCCATCCACCCACCCACCCACCCACCCACTCATCCATCCATCCACCCATCTATCCATCCATCCATCCATCCACCCATACATCCATCTGTCCGTCCATCACCCTCCCTCCCTTGTTCCCTCCCTCTCTCCCTCCTTTCTATCCCTCTCTTCCTTCCTTCTCTCCTTCCTTCCTTCCTTCCTTCTATCCATCCGATATTCATTGAACTTATACTATGTGCCTATAGCATGTTAGAGCTAGGATATGGAGATAGTAAGGCATGGTCTCTACTCTCATGAAGGTGTTGGGGAGACACAGATAAGCAGACGGTGATAAGAGAATGTGATGTGTTGTGATGGGGAAGCACAAGACCCCTGAGGAAGAACAGGGAAAGCATATTGTTTAATCAGTGATTGCTGCTAGATAATGCTGTGTAACAAACAGCCCCCACATATCAGGGGCTTATGAGAAACATGGTCTGTCTTGCTCATGGCCCTGGGAGTGGGCTTGGGTGGCTCTGCTTCGGGCTGCAGACAGGATTAAGGTCTCTGGGCATGTACCCCTCATCCTTCTTGACCAGTGGCCACCTGGGACTTGTTCTTCTCAAGGTGCATGTCAGGAAGAGTGAGAGAAGAAAGCCTCTGAGGGCTGTGGCTTAGAACCATTATTCTGTCACGTCAGCCACATGCCATGGGCCAAAGCAAGTTCCACAGCTGGGACCTCCATCACTGGTGGTGAAGGATGTTCTCTGCCCTCTCTAGTGGGAAGAACGGTGGCCATGTGGCAAAAGGCATGGGTGTGTGATTCCAGTGGAGGGAGGGAACTGGGCAGTGGTCCCAACTACGGCCAGGCTGTGCCTCAGACTTGGGGAGATGGTCCAGGAGACGCTCCCCAAGAAGGGTCCCCTGGGTTGGGTCTTGAGAGGGAAACACAAGTCTTCCCATTGGAGAAAGGGCAGAGGGGTCCGTGGGCAGAAGAGTGAGGGGAAGGCATGGGATGGGAGCCTGCATGGTGCATTCCATTCCCCTGGGGGAGGGGTGACAGGTGAGGCCCCAGAGTGGGTGTGGGGATGGCCGCCACTGCGGGCAGGGCGACTTACAGGTGAGGCTGGCATAGGTTTTCACCTGAGGGCAATGGGGAGCCACGGCAGGATTTTGAGCAGGGGAGGGACACAATGAGATGCTTACTCTGGCTGTTTTTGGGCAATGGACAGGAAGGAGGAGGCCTGTGAGGAGGCAGCTTCTCCAGGTGAGTCAAGGGCTGCATAGTTTTGTTTCAATAACTCGAGAGAAAGAAGCCCGTCTCTTGGGTTGGATGAGAGGTTCCTTGTGGACAGAGCCCATTCCTTTGCTTTCTCTGTGTCCCCTGGCACAGGACTGGGGCCATCCAGGAGACCTCAGGCTCTGCTCCGGCCTCCAAGTGGTCCGATGCCTGGGGCTTCTGAGACCCTCGGTTTCTCTCTAGGTCTGGGACGAGGCTAGTCTGAAGGCACAAGAGTTGGCTAGGAGGGACGGCTGGGTGAACGTCCCTCCGTTTGACCACCCCCTGATCTGGTAAGGTTGTCGCCCCTCCCCCACACAACCTGGAGCCCAGATCCCCGTGCGTTGGGGTCTTCCCAATGGACAGAAGGGAAAGCTGAGGCCTAGAAAGGAGAAGAGGCTTAGAAGCCAGGCACACCAGGGTTCAGGCCTTGCTTCTGTCACTTGGGAGTTGTGTGACTCTCACCACCCCATGCCTCAGTTTCCATATGTGTAAAATGGAAATGTTAATAACAAATCCTGTTTATTGAGTGTACTTTGGGATGCATTTGCTCCTCCCCAAAGCCCTAGAAGTGAGTGTTTTATGCCCATTTCACAGGCAAAGAGGGGTCCAGGAGCTTGCCTGAGATCACACTTACTAGCCGTGAACTTGAGTCAGCTGGATCCAAGTGACATGCTGGCCCCTCTGAAGCACGCACTAACTACATATTTCCGAGGTTGTGGAGGGGATTCAATGGGACAATGTCTGAGAAAGAAGGAGCGAATGAATAAATTAAATGAATGAAAGCTGAGTGAACTGAGTGTTGCTGGGTCTCCTCTCCCCTTGACGTGGGTGAGGATTGGGGCGATGGTGAGGAATTTGTGTGTATGTGAGCTTTTGGGAATCAGGGTCTTGCTCAACCTGCTTCCTCCTCCCCCCAGGGAAGGCCACGCCAGCCTGGTGCGAGAGCTCGAGGCAGCACTGGGGACCCCACCGGGGGCCCTGGTGCTGGCAGTAGGCGGTGGAGGGCTCCTGGCGGGGGTGTCAGCTGGCCTCATAGAGGTGGGCTGGCAGCATGTGCCCATCATCGCTGCAGAGACCCAAGGGGCCCACTGTTTCAATGCAGCCATCAAGGCAGGCAAGCTAGTCACACTGCCAAACATCACCAGGTAGGTGTGGGCTGGAGGGCGGGGGCGTTAGTGTCACAGGGCTTCTCAGTCCCATCCGTTAGAGGCAGGTGTACACAAGGGATTCCACTGCACCTGGGGACTCCGACCATGGAAATGTGGATCTCAGAAGGCAATGCCCAAAAAGCAGATGAAGGATATGATTTATTAAGTTTTATGAATTAAAAAAACAAGTTTCATTCATCTGTATCGTGACAAAAGAAGTCTAATGTGTTGCAAATAAGTCAGAAAATGTAGGCAAGCAATAAGCAACAGAAAACAAAATGACACCTTTAATCCCACCATCTAAAGATGAACAATGGGCTGCATTTTCCCAGTCTTTGTTTTCCCACTGTGCAAGCAGAGTTACATACAAATAAAATGTGCCTGGCGTATATAGTAGGTGCTCAAAAGATGTTTGTGAAATGAATAAGTGAATTTATATATATATATATATGTGTATATATATATGTGTGTGTATATATATATATATATATATATGTTTATTTATTAGAGAGAGAGAGAGAGCACAAGTGGAGGAGGGTCAGAGACACGGAGAGAGAGAGAATCCAAAACAGGCTCTGCATCATCAACATAGAGCCCAATGCAGGTCTTGAACTCACAACCTGTGAGATCATGACCTGAGCCGCAATCAAGAGTCAGACATTTAACTGACTGAGCCCCCAGGCATCCCCCTAAGTCATCTTTATTAAGCATCTATTGTGTACAAGGCTCTCGGTGGCCAATTAGAAAAAGAGCTCAGTCTTTACTTCAAGGAGAATTCTATCTGGGGGCACCTAGACGGCTAAATTGGCTAAGCATCCGACTTCTGCTCAGGTCATGACCTCATGGTCCATGAGTTCGAGTTCCACATCAGGCTCTGAGCTGTCAGCACAGCCTGGAGCCTGCTTTGCAGCCTCTCTGTTTCTCAGTTGGTTAAGAGTCCAACTCCCTGGGCTCCCCAGGGGCTCTCCTCAGCCTGAGACAAACTTGAACCAGTTACTTAGTCTCCCTGACCTCAGTTTCCTCATCTGTAAAAGAGAGTTCGCAAATTTCTTCTTAAAATTTTAAAAAAATGTTTATTTTAAGAGAGAGCACGAGCAGAGAGAGAGGGAGACACAGATTCTGAAGCAGCTCCAGGCTCTGAGCTGTCACCACAGAGCCCGATGCAGGGCTTGAACCCACAAGCTGTGAGATCATGACCTGAGGCGAAGTCGGACTCTTAACCGACTGAGCCACCCATGCACTCCAAGAGTTTATAAAATTCTAACTCAAACGGCGATAATGAGAATTGAAAGAGAAAATGCATCTATCACCCTATAGATGCTCAGTAAATATTAGTTATCATATAGACATGATAAATAGTTATTAATGAATAAGATGCAAAAAAAAAATCCATTTCTGTGCTTGGGTCTCTGGGTCTGTGCGAGGACGGGCACAGTCATGGTTATAGAGTCGGAGGGACTGATGTGCCTTTGCCGGTCACTCGCGGACACCCAATTATTGAGCACGTCTTCGCCAGGGCTGGGCTCGGCTCTTGCAACACTGAGCCCCGGCCTGTGGCTGGATGGGAGGGGCCCCTGGGGCCTGGAGGGCTAGGTCCGAGAAGGTGGAGATCTAATGATTCACCAGCTCTTCCCCACACCCCTGCGCTCTCTGCCCTGCACGCCCCTCCTGCAGTGTGGCCAAGAGCCTGGGTGCCAAGACTGTGGCTGCGAGGGCCCTGGAGTGCACGAAGGAGCTGGAGATCTTCTCTGAGGTCGTGGACGACTCCCAGGCCGTGAGTGCCGTGCAGAAGTTCCTGGGTGAGTAGGCCTTGCCCTCCCTCCCCAGGCTCAGAGACTCATGAGGCCCCGGGTCCCCTAGAGATAGTGCGTTCTCTCTTGTCTGTATCCTCCGTCCCTGCCGCATGGCTGGGGATGCAGTAGTTGCCAAATAACTGCACGTTGCGTGCCTGGAAGAGGCGTGTGCTGGGCCGTCCCTAGCCTCCAGCTCTTTGTCCTTCCGGCTGCCCACCCCCTGGCCCCTGTCACTTTCACGTGACTCAGGGCTACTCAGTCATCATGGTACCTCCTCCAGGCAGCCTCCTCCAACCTCCCACCCTCATCCTGCCTGGGTTAGAGACCTTCCATGCACCAGGCTCTGTTCAGACCTGCCTGGTTCTCATTCATCTGTGGCACTAGATGTAACCCCCGTGAGGGTGGGGCCTGGTGTGTCCTGTGTCCTGTTGTGTTTCCAGGGCCTTCCTAGCACAGGGCCTGGCAGGGAGTGGGCCCTCAATAAATATTTGTTGAATGAATGGGTGAATGTATGAGTGAATGGAAAGGTAGATAATGGATGGATGGACACATTGATTAATGGACACGGTGATGGATGGACAGACAGAGTCCAATGATGGATAGGGGATGGATGGATGAATGCATGGATGGATAGATGGACAGATGGATGAATGGATGGATATGTTGATTGATGGGTCCACTGATGGATGGACAGACAGACAGTCCAATGATGGATAGAGGACTGGATGGATGGATAGATAGATGAAAGGTGGATGGATGGATGGATAGATGGTGGATTGATGGATGGAAAGAGGGTCAGACAAATGATGGATTGTGAGACGCTGCCTGGCTGTCCCCACGGGTTTGCAGTGCCCACAGCCTACTAGGCACTAACGGTTCTTCCTCCTTTCTCTCTTCTCACCCACCCCCACCCCTCCGCTGGGCAGATGACGAGCGCATGTTGGTGGAGCCTGCCTGCGGGGCAGCGCTGGCTGTCATCTACTCAGGCGTCCTGGGGAGGCTCCAGGCTGAGGGCCGCCTGAGCCCCTCGCTGGCCTCGGTTGTGGTCATTGTGTGTGGAGGCAACAGCATCAATAGTCAAGGGCTGCAGGCTCTGAAAGCCCAGCTGGGGTAGAGCCGAGGGCTCCTTGTCTGGATGGACACACCTGCAGCTGGCTGAGGGGCCTCTGTGCTCGTGGATGACCGTGGAACCTGGCTGCCGGCCGCCTCTTACAGGAAGCCCTCCTGTGGCTCCCCCGCAGCCCTGGCCAATCAACACTTTCTGAGTTGGATTTGCAATTCCAGCTGGTCCAGTCCTTCCTGCCCCATGAGCTCACAGAACCCACACAGAGACCTCGAGGCTGGCTCTGTGGTGAAGCCCCTCTTGCTACATCACACGGCTTGGGCGATAAAGTCAAGGACTCAAAACTTGGGTCTCTGAGGGAATCTAGTCATGCTGAACTCCCACAAAGGCTTTCCTCACCTGGGGGACCCGCTCGGGAGGAGAGGGACGCTCAGGCCTGGACAGACAAGGACAATATCACCGGTCTTTACCAAGTCCTTAAAAAAATTTTTTTTAACATGTATTCATTTTTGAGAGACAGAGCACGAGCAGGGGAGGGGCAGAGAGAGAGAGAGGGAGACACAGAATCTGAAGCAGGCTCCAGGCTCCGAGCTGTCAGCACAGAGCCCGACGTGGGGCTCGAACCCACGAACCGTGAGATCATGACCTGAGCCGAAGCCCGACACTCAGTTGACTGAGCCGCCCAGGCGCCCTTTACCAAGTGCTTTTTATGTGGCGGAAGCTCTTCTCTAAGACCTCTCTATTCATTGTCTTCTTTAATGTTCACAAGGGTCCTATGGAGCAGAAACGATTATTATCATCCCTGTTCTAAAGATGGGGAAACTGAGGCGCAGGAAGGCAACCAAGACCCATTCAAGGTCATAGCTGGAATGTAGCTCAGCCAGGCTCAAACCCTGTGATTTTCAATATGACACCTTTGTGTGCGGGTCGGTGGTGGTGGGACACTGGGAAGGAGGAGGACCTCAGGTTGGTTTGGGTACACCCGTGGGTCACAAGGAGGGTGGGTGCTGGTCCTGGAGTTGGACACGGGTAACCTGTGGGAAGCATCGCTTAGGAGGGGAGATTAGAATCTTTTGGAGCCACCAGGGGGCAGCAAAGCGTCTCTGATGGGGAAGCCTGGCTCTGGGCTGGGAAGGCGGGGACCCGCCCATCCAGCCTCCGTGGGCTCTGCCCCTCAGGGGCCTTCACGGAAGAAGGGGTGCTGGGGTCCCAGAGATGGCTGGGGCCCACAAGCTCTTGGCTTTGGGAAGCCTTATCCCACTGTCACTACCCTGCTGGAAATAAGGCTCTGAGGGCGTGGGGTCCGCCTGCCCCTGGCAGGTTCCCAGGCCGCCCCCTGAGTCCCTTTCTGCTGCCTCAGGAGGGCTGTGTGTGTTCAGGCAAGTGCCCTCCCTTCTCTGGGCCTCAAAGCCTGTGCATCTGTGCCGGCTTCCCACCTCTTTTCCTTTCCCAAGCTCTTCCTCCTTCCCTCAAGAGAATTTGAGAGCTGACCTCCCTCTGCCTGTGTCCCATTCTCTCTTTGACCCTGACGTTGCCCTCGATTGCCAGATTTGTCCTTCCAGAAGCCACTGGGCCCTGCCGTGTTTCCTGGGAATCCTGCAGCTTGCGCTCCCCAGAATCGAGGGGGCGCTGGGAGCCCCAGCTGTGGACTCAGCCAGAACCGAGCCCGACGCCATTCCTCCTCACTAGCCTTGAGGAAGCGATGCTCTTCTTCAGAGCCTCAGTGCTCTAATCTGTAAAATGGGCGACTTGCGGATTCTTGCTACGGACCTGGCATATTTCAACCGAGGTTAGTTCTTACTACCTCCTAAGCATTCCTCCCCAGCAACGAGGTGTGGGGAGGAGCCAGAATCTTTTCTACTCTTGAGTACTTATTGTGTGCAAATGGGCCTTAGCAGTCATTCAGTCCCACAGTTACCCATGTGGTTGATATGATTACGTTCATTTTTGTAAATGAGGAAACTGAGGCACAGAGAGGTTGGGCGCGTCCTCTAGGTCGCCCAGCTGGGCTAGAGCTCCGAGGCTTGGGTATGTAACTGCTCCTGCTCTCATGCTTCTCTGTGCTTCTAAATCCTACATGTTTTCAAGCCTATTGGGAAGGCAGCCTCCTCCCAGAAGCCCCCACGGGATTGCTTCCGCCAGCGGCGCTCTTCCCCTGCCCCCCTGCTCCACCAGGTGAGCGGCAGAACGCACTGCGGTCCAGGTGCTCTGTCTCCCAGTCAGACCCTCCGCTGCTGGCCACGCTCCTGGGAGACTGGTCAGCTGCTGTTTGCTTGCGTCCAGGCCTCAGCAGCCCAGAGATAAGACACCGAGGGGCCTCTTGGCCCCAATCAGATAACGCCCGTCAATGACCTCACTTTAGCCCTTCCTGGTTGACACCCCGGGAATGCCAGGGGCAGGGTGGAGGCGCAGGGAGGGGGCGAGGACACAGCTGGTGGCAGTCGAGGCCGTGGATGCCACGCGCGGACACTGGCCCTGGTGGAGCGGGACGGGCACTGGGCGCGGGGACACTCCCCGGTCTGTGCCCTGGGACGGCTCCGTGGGGGGAACGGGGAGCCTCGAGGGGCATCCTGGGAGCGGGGGCCTCTCCGTGTTTGTCAGGGCTGTGCAGGGAGCACAGCACACTGGGCCACCAGGTGTGGGTGCCTGCCCCGGCTACACGCACCCCCGCCCCCCGGCCTGGCTGTAGCACCCTGTCCCTAGACGCCTCCCCTCCAACTAGTCCTTTATTCCAGCCTTAATCCAGGGGGACACAATGGCTTGGATTCAGACAAGGCAGGATGTGAGGAGGGGGACCCGAGTCATACATATGACAGCGGCTCCCCCTTCTCCAGCCTCGGCAAGAGCCCGTGCAGGGCAGCATCTGACCCCCACACCAGGCCCGTGACGGCTCAGGCTGGCTGCATGGCCCAGTCGTCTGTGTGTGCCCCTGTGTACATGTGTCCTTGCACGCATGTGTTTGTGTCCGTGTGTGTGCGCCTGTGGGGAGGGCACAGGCTCACGTATTTGTGAGGGAACATTGCTGTTAGTCGAAGGCTATTTGAGGGGCGCCTGGGTGGCTTGGTGGGTGGTTGAGCGTCTGACTTCCATGCAGGTTGTGATCTCGCAGTTCGTGGGTTCGAGCCCCACGTCGGGCTCTGTGCTGACAGTTCGGAGCCTGGAGCCTGCTTTGGATTCTGTGTCTCCCTCTCTCTCTCTCTGCCTCTCCCCTGCTCACATTCTCTCTCGTCCTCTCTCTCAAAAAGAAATAAAACAGAGGCACCTGGGTGGCTCAGTCGGTTAAGTATCTGGCTTCGGCTCAGGTCATGATCCCACGTTTCGTGGGTTCGAGCCCCACATCAGGCTCTGTGCTGACAGCTAGCTCAGAGCCTGGAGCCTGCTTCGGATTCTGTGTCTCCCTCTCTCTCTGACCCTCCCCTGCTCATGCTGTCTCTCTCTGTCTCTCAAAAATAAATAAAAAACATTTAAAAATAATAATAAATAAATAAAACATTAAAAAAATGTTTGAAGGCGATTTGATATCCCTCATAGTGTGTGACGTTCCACATCTCGCACTTGGGAATTATCATCCATCTCTAAGCAGCGTCAGACTTCAGTCCCCACTGTGAGACAGGGTGGGGGGAGGCATTAGGGAACGGTGGGGTTTGGAGGAACCGGGAGCTTGTGCCCTGTCTGAAGGAGGCAGCCGCCGCTCAAGCCCGGCTTAGCACGGGCCGGTACAACAGATCTCCTGATGGTCTAGCTCAGATTCAAGGCAATTTAGGAAACAGCATATGTTTTCTTTGCTCACATATTCATATAAAGTCTCTGACAAGTCCTGCAGGAAAGTGACTGCTCTGAATCCGGAGCACGGGACCCTAGCCGGAGCCAGCCTGAGGCTTGCACCGCCCCTGGCCACCGCGATTGGCTCCGGGTGGGCCCAGGAGCCTCGCTGTCCAATCAGAGTGTCTGTCAGGACTTCAGGGGGGAACTGGGAGGCGCCCACGGACTGTTCATTTATGCAAGCCAATACCTTCCCCTTTACGCTGTAGCTTGCAGTGTCTGTCACCTGGGCCAGGAAGGGCCCCGGCTGATGGCCTTCGCTGTCAGCACACGTCCCTCGGGTTGCAGTCGCTTGCTGTGAGCTGCCCAGGTTTGAGCCCGACCCGCGGTTGGCCCTCGGCAGCAATGAGGCCAATCTGAGGCCTTTCTCTGCCTGTCTTTGGGCGCACTTTTCATTCTTGCTCCTGGGCACGGGGGTTCACTCCACCCGCCTCTACAGGAAGGACAAAGCATAATCCACACTGCGATGACACGGGGGGCGTGTTTTGTGAAGCTGGGAGGGTGTTTTAAATCAGTGCGTAGGAGGGGCGCAGTCAGTTGTGCGTCTGACTTTGGCTCAGGTCACGATCTCACGGTTCATCAGTTCGAGCCCTGCGTCGGGCTCTTTGCTGACAGCTCAGATCCTGGAGCTGCTTTGAATTCTATGTCTGACCCTCCCCCTCTCACACTCTGTGTATCTCTCTTTCAAAAATAAATAAATGTTTAAAAAATTCTTTAAAAATCAGTATGTAGGAGCCTCTTTTGGAAATAGCCCGTGCGAGCGGTGGTCGGGGCTAAAACCCGGAGACACCGCCGCGTACACACAGCTGATTGCTAGTTCTCCACACACCCCTGGGGCCTGCGGCCAGCCTCGCAGACTTAGAGCCTCACGCCC
Organism: Helogale parvula; assembly: GCA_004023845.1. Lineage (NCBI taxonomy): Eukaryota > Metazoa > Chordata > Mammalia > Carnivora > Herpestidae > Helogale > Helogale parvula. Next base: position 15,233 of record PJEM01010430.1, on the reverse strand, counting down.
ACCTCTCCTGGAAGGCCTGGCGGAACTGCTAGCTGACGGTGAGGAGCTAGCTGACGGTGAGGAGGTCGGTGAGGCCCAGAGAGGGGCCGCTGCTCGCTGCAGGGAACCTGGGGCGAGGGCCCCAGGCTCTTCACAGGGCCCGGTAGGGCTCTTGTCCTCACGAGGATGTAGAGCCCACTTGCTCCTAATCTCAAAGTCCAGCTCCTCCGGGGCTTCCTGGGGGCAGACCGGGCACTCAGTGTCCCACGCAGAAGGGTACGGAGGATCCACCCTGGACCCGCACACTCAGTTCCATTCTTCTGGTTGCTGGTTCATTTCAGAATGAACGAACGCATGTGAGTATATAATTAGGATTAGGTTCAGCTTTGCGATTCAGAAAACGCAAAAATAAGTAGCTTAACCAAAGCAGAAGTTCACTTCTCCTTCACTTAATAGGGCTGGTGTCATGTCTCCGTGGTGTCAAAGACCTAGGCTCCTTTGCTTTCGGTTGCTCAGCTGTAAATGGATTCCATTTCCATGGTCGCCTCATAGTCCCAGATGGATGCTGGGGGGCCAGCCATTACATCCTCATTCCAGGCAGTAGGAAGGATGAAAAAAAGGCACATTTATTCCCTTTAAGGACGCTCCCTGTAATTAATGTGCACTATTCCTACTCATAGCCCATTGGTCAGAACTTAGTCACTTGATAGCTACCTGCAGGGGAGGCTGGGAAATGTAGTCTTTATAACAGACAGCCAAATGCCCAGCTAAAACCAAAGGTTCTGTTATAGCAAAAGAAGAATAAATGAGTGTCGAGGGGTGACTAGAAGTCTTTGGCATACGGACTAAATGTATAGGTACAGGTTAAGTTGGTTTAATGAAAAGACCCCAAACTACAGTGTTAGTTCATAGAAGGGAGGCAGCTCAGTTCCACCAGGTTATACAGGGACCCAAGTTCCTTTTGTCCTGTTGTTTCACTGTCCCTGAAAATATTGTCGTCATCCACATGCTCAAAACTGGTCCACAATAACCGAGGCTGCAGTGGGGAAATGAGAAAGTAGAGGGCAAGAAGTTTCCTTTTTAAGGGCATCCCCTGGATGTGAGACACTTTGTGTCTGCTCCTGGTCCTTTGGCCAAGTCTTAATCCCATGGCTCACCTAGCTGCAAAGGAATATGGGAAATGTAGTCTGTAGCTAGGGAGGCAGGGACGAGGCTGAAGCTCAGGGTTCAACTTCTAGTCTACGGCCACACCACCCTGAATGCGTCTGATCTCGTCTGATCTCGGAAGGTAAGCAGGGTCGGGCCTGGTTAGTACTTGGATGGGAGGGTTCAACTTCTAAAGAGATCTGGAAGCAAAGAGCAAGTCACGATCTTCACCACAACAAGGAATGAAGGGAGGAATGATTGAGTGACGGCGGATGAGGGCGTCGGAGGTGCCCCGCCTGGACTGAAGTCTCTGTGCTGGGGTTCGGTGCTCGCATGCCCACCTCCAGACTCCCCTCTGCTTGGCGGGGTGATGCTGGGCAGGGCCCTGGAGGTTCTGACCATGTGGTCTGGCCATGTGGTTTGCTTGGAGAAGAGGTGATGAGTATGGAGATATACTGAGAAAGTGGAATCGACACAACCTAGTGATTGATGTGGGACGAGGGGCCCCCCAGGCTTGGTGACCATCTGGGAAGATGGTAGAGTTGGGAGATCCAAACAGAGGGAGCCTGTGGGGCGAAGAGCCAATGGGTCCATCCATTCATTTATTCATTCAATAATTCACTTAACAAATATTTATTAAGCACCTCCTCTGTGTTGGGCATTTTTATGGGTGTTGGGTAAACAGCAAAGCCCTGGCCTCATAGAGCTTACCTTCTAGTGGAAACAGACAGACCATAACAATTCCCCAAATAAAGACAGGACGTGTCAGGGGCGCCTGAGTGGCTCACTCAGTTTAGCGTCCAACTTCCGCTCTGGTCATGCTCTCACAGTTTGTGGGTTTGAGCCCCGCGTTGGGCTCTGTGCAGACAGCTCAGAACCTGGAGCCTGCTTTGTTTCTCTCAGTCTTTGCCCCTCCCCTGCCTGTACTCTGTTTCTCTCTCTCCAAAAATAAACATAAACATTAAAAAAATATGTGGCATGCCAGATGTTGATAGATGGTGTGAGGAAAGTTGAGGCAGAGTAAAGGGAGAGAGACTGCCTAGGAACCGAGGCGGGGGCTGGTTTATCTTGTTGGAGAATGTCAAAGCCATCCCGGGCATCAGATAGTTTTACTTATAAAGTATGTCAGTATAGTCCCCAAGAGATAAGGAAAAGCATTTTTAATGCAAGCATAATACCATTACCATGTCAATCACAATTAACAAACTCTCAGTACAATCTGCTACTCAGTCTGTATTCAGCTTTTCCAAGATGGCCGCAAACTGTCTTGTTGGAGTCGGTTTGTTGGAATCAGGGTCCAAAGTGTTCACCCTGTTGTGAAATGGGTCTCGTGGGTCACTTAACCCGTCGGTAGGTTGAGGTAGGATGGTCCGAGAAGGCCTCTTAGAAAAGGGAAAACCTGAGCTGAGGCCTGAAGGGAAGGAAGGAGCAAGTCATGTGGGGCATGAGGGGGAAGAGCAGAGGAGACAGCATGTGCCAAGGTCCTGAGGTGGAAACATGTGAGGAGACAGTACGGCTGCAGGGGAGTGGGTGAGGGAGGGAACGGCAGAAGATGGTGGAAGATGGACAGAAAGGCGTGCGTGTGCGAGTGTGTGCGTGTGCATGTGTAGGGATGGGAACAGGGCATCGGATCGTGGAGGGTCTTGCAGGCTGTGGTTAGGACTGAGTTTTACTCTGTGCATGAAGGAGAGCCCTGGGAGAGTGAAACATGAGGTCACACCTTCCCCCACACCCCCTCTGCACCCCTCAGCCCTGTCCCCAGCTTTGAGTTCCATCTCCTGTCCAGGGACCCCTTTGTCTCTGCAATGGACACTCCTGGCGCCTCTCTCCCTGCCTCAGAGCCCCTTCATCAGGCCGGCCACCAGTCCGCAGCTGCTGGGGGTGTCGGCCGTGGAGACCCCACAGCCTCACCCTCCCTTCTCCGGAAAAGAGCCAATGGGAACCGCTGTGTCCAGAGATGCTTGAGAGGTCACACCTTCCCCGGGAGAAGCGGGGAGGGGAGCCCATAGCCAACGACCCTCCGATGGAGGGATGATGGAGGGATGTAGAAGGCAGACCCCGTTACGAGCCCCGGACGAGGCACTTCTTTGATGCCGTCCCCAGAGCCGGGCCACCGGTGGGTGGCACCCGGCCGATGGCAGATTCCCCCTGAACCCTCCCCGCTCTCTGTTTGCTGCCCTGCCCCCCTGCCCCCCCCCCATGCCCCAGGCTCAGGCTCTGCTGCTGGACAAGCCAGACCCAAAGGGACCCCCCCTCTCGTCCCCGCGTCCCCTCGGCCTTCCCTTCTCCAGTGTTTGTGCTTTTTAAACTCCACCAAAAATGTCACGGGCTGGTTTCTCTCATTGCTTCCAAACTCCCTGATAAATTCCGCTGGCCGGGCAACCCCAGGAGAGGTTTTCTGGAGCCAGGAACCCCATAAATCACCTCGCTGCCACTCCGGCGTGGGCAATATCTTATGTAAAAAGGTGTTTCCTGGGAACGCCACAGGCAGGAGAATCCTATTACAAGCCGCCCCATTAATTATAAAGAGTCAAGTCGACCCTTTGCTGCGATTTTTTATCTTAAGTCCGAAAACTGATTACCTTCACCAAGCCCTCCTCTTCCAAAAAAAAAAAAAAAAACCCTAAAGAATAAAATAAATGTTTGAAGAACAAATACCAAAGTTTCTCCATTTAGGGGAGAACCAGCAGAGAGAGAAGTGGATGGGAGAGGGGCTTTTTCTTCCTTTTAAGGGAAAAGGTAGTGCGTGCTTAGCCTGGCTGTGGCTTATTTAATTTCCTTGACGCTTTTTTTTTTAATGTTTTTTATTTATTTTGAGAGACAGAGAGAGACAGCGCAAGCAGGGGAGGGTCAGAGAGAGAACGAGGTACAGAATCCGAAGCAGGCTCCAGGCTCTGAGCTGTCAGCACGGAGCCTGACGCGGGGCTCGAACCCACAAACCGCAAAGGTCATGACCTGAGCCGAAGTCGGACGCTCAATTGACTGAGCCACCCAGGCGCCCCAATTTCCTTGACTCTTCAAGTCTAGGAAGTGGGTATTATAATTTGTCCCACGTTGCAGCTGAAGAAAGCTGAGGCTTGGAAGTTTCGTGATGTAATCCTTTCTTCTGAACTGGAAGGCCGGGCGGAAAGTGGGCCAGGCTGGATATTTAAAGGCTCAGGTTGGGATCCTACTTATTGGAACCCTGAACAGGTGAAGTGACCTCTCTGAGCAAAACAAGGAATAAGAGACACCCCTGTCCACTGTTGATGCCGCCCTCACCCCCTGATCTGTTTGGAGTCTAGAATGAGGCTCAGGCAGATCTTTGGCCCCTCCCCCCACCTGCTTAAACCCTCCCATGTCCTCCCTGTGTTTAGGATAAAGGGCCCACCCTTCACCTTGGTCTGTAGAACTCTGTATTATCTGATCTCTGCTGACCTTTCCGACCTTAGCTCCTGCCTCCCCCCACCCCACCCCCACCTCTCTCCCCAAATGGCAGCCACTCCGGCCTCTTTCTCTTCCTAGGATTCCCCAGGCTTGACTCTGCCTCAGGGCCATCGTCAGTACTGTCCCCTATGCCTGTCACCCTTTTCCCCCACGTCTCAGCTGAGTCAGCACTTAGCTCATAGGGGCCCTCCCTCCGAGGGCTCGCAGCCTGCCTCTCAGGGCTGAGTCCAGGCTGAGGCGGGCGAGGCCTTCGGCACGGGAGCAAAGAGTAAGGGGGACCCCAAACTCAGCAATCAGAATAAATTACATAGCAATAAAACACTGTTTCAATTAAAACTAGGGTGGAGGAAATTCGTGAAGAATAAAATAGCGACATTTTAAATAAAGATAGGGTCTCCCCTGGACATGCATGCCTCTCCTCACTGAACCCTAGACCTGTCAGATCCTGTCTTTATTGAAAAGTTTGCCATTTTGCTCCTTACGGGTTATTTCGCACTAATTTTGATTTTTCAAAATATTACTTGAAAATATGATCTATCTTGATTACAGTGTCTGGTGCGCATCTCGCCCGCCTCTCTGGCCCTGCCACTTAAATTTTGCAGCCGAGGGGAGCCCCCACGTGTCCCCCACTGGCCCGGCCTGGCCCGGCGCAGCGCCTCCCCCAGCACCCAGTTTCTATCGATCTCACTGCCCTCTCTTCCTACTGCTGTTTGGAATTATGGATTTTCACCCTCGGCTCCTGTCTCCCGGTGAAATATCAGCTCTGTGAGGGCTGGGATCGAACCTATTCTATTCACATCTGTAACCCAGAGCCCAGAAGAGTGCCCAGCGCACACGCGGCATTCAACAGATATTTGCTACATGGATAAACGAAGAGAAGGTCTAGGCAGTCAGGCCGGTGTCTGTTCAACTTGGCTGCAAGGTCTTTGGTCCCCCTTCCAGCCCCGTTTCCCAGATGAGGAGGCTGAGGCCCAGAGGGGGTGAGGAGCCTGGTCAGCTACACAGCACGGCCACAGCCCGCCAGCCCCACACACGAGGGTGCAGGGGCTGCGTGCTCACCGCAGCGAAGTGTCCGGTGACACGGCGTGGGCCGGGTGGGGGCCAGCTCTCCTACCGCTGCAGGTACCTGAAATACGTCCCCAGCTCCGCTGCCACCGAGGGTTGTGCGGATCCATGCATCATCTTTACTGTTACCCGGTTCATACGTTTCCTGAAACCTTAAATGCCTTTTAGAAAGAAACCGTTATCACCGCTCTAAATGGAGAAGCAGTATCACTTCCCAGAATTAGGCCATAAATGTAGCAGTAAATACACGCAACGCGACGCCCGTACGTGGGGGGCGAGCCTCCGTGGCGGCGGGTCCCCGAGCCTGCCTGCGGTGTGTCTGAGAAGACGCGCTGGCACCAACAGAGACTGCCCCTGAGTCCGTCACAGGAGCGGGAAAAGGACCGGAAAGAGAGTGACTTCCTGCTGAGTCCCGGGCCCCTGCCCCTCACCCCGGGGAAGGCTGTCTCCATTAAATAATGGCCCGTTAGAAGCGCACAAGGTGCCGATTTTACTTCAGGGACCCCCTCAAGTCCGCCAGGAGGAGCTGCAGTGGGAGCACGCACGGCGGCAAGAACAGAGGGAGCACCCACGGAGGGCAGAACAGTGGGAGCACCCACGGAGGGCAAGAACAGAGGGAGCACCCACGGAGGGCAAGAACAGAGGGAGGATCCACGGAGGGCAAGAACAGTGGGAGCACCCACGGCGGCAAGAACAGAGGGAGCACCCATGGAGGGCAAGAACAGTGGGAGCACCCACGGCGGCAAGAACAGAGGGAGCACCCACGGAGGGCAAGAACAGTGGTTCTGAGAAACTCATCATTCTATGGCAGGCATTTTTTTTTAATGTTTCTATTTTATTTTTGAGAGAGAGACACACAGACAGAGCATGAGTAAAGGAGGAGCAGAGAGAGAGACACACACAGAGAGAGGCTCCAAGCTGTCAGCACAGAACCTGATACGAGGCTCGAACTTGTGAACCGTGAGATCATGACCTGCGCTGAAGTTGGATGCTCAGGGGCCCCTCATCAGGGACTTATTTTTTAGTTAGGTTTGTGTCCTGTAGGTACCAAATATAAGAAAATTGCATTTCCTTCTTTTTTCTTTTTTTCAAGGAGGCTCCATGTCCAACACGGGGCTCAGACTCACAGCACCGAGACTGAGAGTCTCATGCTCTACCGACTGAGCCAGCCAGGCGCTCTGCTCCTTTCATATTTTAAAAATGAGGTAAAACACAACATAAAATTAATCACGTTGAAGCGAACAGTTCAGGGGCATTGAGCACGTCCACAATGTTGTGCGACCACCTTCCCTGTCCAGTTTCAGGACCTTTCCATCACTGCAAAAGGAAAAGTCCGTGCACCCATGACGCAGCCACTCCTCACCCTTGCTCCCCTCGGTCCCCGGCAACCGCGGATCTGCTCACTGTCTCTGGATGTGTCTGTTCTGGATGTTTCATAGAGACGGTAAGACCCGACAATCTGTGTTTTCCTTGCACCTGTCTGCCTTCTTTCACTGAGCACCATGCTTTCTAGGTTCTCCTATGTCTTAGTGCAAATCGGTACCTCGTGCCTTTTCATGGCTAATATCCCCCTGAATGGGCGTACCACATTCTGTTTCTCCTTTCGTGGTTGACAGTGCATTTTTTTTTTTGAGAGAGAGAGAGAGAGAGACAAAGCACGAATGGGGGAGGGGCAGAGAGGGAGATACAGAATCTGAAGCAGGTTCCTGGCCCTGAGCTGTTAGCACAGAGCCCGACGTGGGGCTCAAACCCACAGACTGCAAGATCGTGACTTGAGCAGAAGTCGGACGCTCCACCGACTGAGCCACCCAGGCTCCCCAACGGTGCATTTCCTTTTAAACAGATTGTCGGGCACCTGGTGGCTCAGTTGGTGGAGCGTCTGACTTTGGCCTGGGTCATGATCTCAGAGTTCATGAGTTTGAGCCCCACATCGGGTTCTCTGCTGTCAGCGTGGAACCTGATTCAGATCCTCTGTCCCCCTCCCTTGCTCATGCTCCCTTTCTCAAAAATCAATAAACATTAAAAAAAAAACCCCACAATTTCTAAATTAATGTACTGGGGGAAATGGGGAAAGTTATTTAAAAATAAATAAACAGATTGCCAAATTATTCCTGATTAGGTCTTGACTGTATGCCGGGCAAATTCTTATCTTCACAGGGCCTATAATTTTCCATCTAGCAAATTTTCCATCTCTTAGTACTTTCTGGAAAGTAATACATTGCATATCTATCCAAATAGTCTGTGAAGTTAGTCTTTGCTTTAAAAAATGCTTGGGGCACCTGGATGGCTCAGTTGGTTAAGCGTCCAGCTTCGGCTCAGATCACAATCCCACAGTTTGTGGGTTCGAGCCCCGCATCGGGCGCCGTGCTGACAGCTCAGAGCCTGGAGCCTGTTTCGGATTCTGTGTCTCCCTCTCTCTCTGCCCCTCCCCCACTCTCTCTCTCTCTCTCTCTCTTTCTCTCAAAAATAAATAAACACTAAAAATTTTTTAAATTCTTTAAGCACCGTCTTCAAAGAAGAAAACCGGGTAATGGTGATCATAGCGACAACAAGCGGTAAGTGGCCGTGCATCACTCAGCGTCTCCTACTCAGTGGCCTGCTCGATGCCAGCGCTGCGCGGAGACTCTGATAAATGTGGCCTCACTTAACCCTGACAATGACCCTTGAAGTTAGTACTACTGTGCCCTTTCCATAGCTGGCAAGCCTCAGAGAGGTTGAGCGTCTGATGTCGGGTCACACAGTCCCAGGTTTCAAGTTGCTCACAGCCTGAGGCCAGAGACGCAGCGCGGTCGGGACGTCACAACGGAAAGATGTGGACATAGTGCTGCTCGGTCGGCCGCTTCTTCTTCGCTTAGTCAGTTTGACCCCACTGGGGTCCCTGCTGCTTCTGAGCAGAGGATTGACACCGTGGGTGTTTCCTCTAGTGAAAAAGGGATTGCGCTGGGTCAGTACCTCAACACCCACAGAACACGCACTCCACTCCCCGGGGGTCAGCCGCCTTCTGGCTCTGAAGTCCCAGGGTGGAGGCTGAGACTCTGCATGCCTATACCCAGCTCCTGGGGGTGCCGCCGCCGCCGGTCCGCGGACCACACTTTGAGTATCGAAGGGCTGGGCGATCTGGATTTGGGTCCCAGCTCTGTGACAAGCTCTCTGTGGGCGCTTAGGCCAGTCTCTTGCCCTGTCTGAGTCTCGGTTTATTTCCCTGGTCAATGGGGGCATTGTCTTCCATCTGGAACATTCTCTGAAGGATAAAAAAAAAAGTCGTGTTGGTACTTTTTTTTTTTTTTTTTGGCCTGCCTGCCAGAAAGCCACGGGCATCTGCTGGGAGAGGCTTTCCTTCCCAAGCCCTCAGGAGCCCATCAGCAGGTGCTAGGGGCAGCGGGGGTGGTCCAGAGCCCTGGCACAAGATGCAGAAAGAGGCGGCCAGAGGCGGCGAGGCCCCAGAGAAGTGGCGGGAGAGATTTCTGTTCATCACAGAAACGGCCCATTTGCAATGATCGGTTGCGCAGGTGTTAATAACGCTAATGGCATAGGAAGGGTAAACTCGGTCACTTGGCTGAACAGGAGAAATATGCAGAGAAGTGTTCAGGTTTCCATAAATCAGCCGTGTGCAGCGCTACGAGGGAGACAGGACTTAAAATTCCGGTCAGGAGATGGGTATTCTCATAATCCGAGCGGGAGAGGTAATTTATTCTGTTTATATCTTTTTACTGCACGACAAGCCTTCGGGACGGGAGCCCTCCACAGCCATTCTGCATTTTAAATATTAGTCCTAAGCACAGTGGGTCAGCTTTCGTGCTCTGTGGGGGGTTCATTTCCGGGCAGGGAGACAGGGCTGGGGCTGGGGAGAGCATGCATGGGGGGGCTGCTGGAACACGTGTGGTGTCACTGCCCAGTGTCACTGGAATTACAGCCTGGGGGCTGCGAGGGAGAGGAGACGGCCCCCCTCTCCCAGAGCTGGAGGGCACAGCCAGGGACAGGCCAGCTTCCCTACTTGCACAGCTCGGAGCATTTTTTTCTCCCTTCTTGGAAATCTTTTATTTTTAAAAGATAATAAATACAGGTGATGAAGAGATAGAAGGAGAGGAACAGATTCATTAATGGAGGTGGAAAGCGCCGGCGGTGGGGACGGAGAGTGAAAGCAACAAGGGCGCGTGTGGAGAAGCCGGAAGTCCTTGTGTCTTCTGACCTTGGCGATTTTCCTTGTGCCCTTTGCCCTCTGGCTGGTTTTGTTTGACCCTGGAACAAAATCCAGTGAGGTTGCTACCAGTGAGAATTGGCACTCATTAGAGTCTATTAAAGAATGTCCTTTTGGGGCGCCTGGGTGGCTCAGTCAGTTAAGCGTCCTACTTCGGCTCAGGTCATGATCTCACGGTTGTGGGTTCGAGCCCTGCGTCAGGCTCTGTGCTGACAGCTCAGAGCCTGGAGCCTGCTTCGGATTCTGTGTCTCCCTCTCTCTCTGATCCTCCCCTGCTCGTACTGTCTCTCAAAAATAAATAAAAAGCATTAAAAATTAAAAAAAAAAGAATGTCCTTTTATGGTAGCTGGAGTGCATTCATTCATTCATTCTTTCATCCCTGTAGTTGCTCCACAGAGAAGGAGGCATGACCTAGGCCAGGCTCCGTCCTGGGTCCAGGGGAGGCAGGAGTCCTGCTTTCAAAGCCTGGGTCTGCCGCTCCCTGGCTGTGTGACCCCGGGCAGCTCATTCACATCTCGGGGCTCAGTTTTGTCATCTGCAAAGTGGGGGAAACAACACTCCCTCTGAAGGGCATCTGAGGGTCTGCGTGGACTCCAGATGTGCAAGACTTCATCGGGCAGTGGTCTTGAGTGTTTGGGGGGCCTCGGAATCAGCTTGGGGGCTTAAGTGTGTGGAGCCCGTTGGGGTGCTGTGCCTGGGAGTGGTGCCGGCCGGCGTCAGGGGGCCTGGGGGGCTACGTTCCTTCCCCTGATCACACTTTGAGAAAATGGTCGTGGGTGCCCAGGGACCAGCAATCCTGCCCGGCCCTCCCCCTTCCCTACCCCGCCTTCCTCAGGAACCGCCCTCCTAACTTAGGGACGGTGAGGAGGTGGGTGCCGGTGCGATCTCTCCTCTCAGAGTCCCCGGGTCCAAGTAGGCACTTGGGGAGTTGAGATGGGTTCACAGCAAGGGGTGTGGGCTTGAGCAGATTTTGACACCCCCCAGCCCCCTGCTTGTCCTCTTCCAAGGAAGCTGGTGTGAGTGGGGGGGGGGGGATTGAACCCAGACCCTAGACTTCCTGAACCTTGGCCACAAGTCTAATGACATCTCTCCAATGGGGATGGAATGCCATTGTGAACCCATTTTGCAGCGGAGCAAAACAAGGCTTAGAACGGTGACACAGTGACCAGCCAGATAGCCTCCCGGACCCCAGGACCCTTGCTCTGTTCCGCCCCCAACCCACTCCCAGGACCCCTCCTCACTCAGGAACATTCAGAGGGAGCGCCCTGGGAATTAGCGCCAAGAACGATCTTGACCCCACAGATTCCCCGCTTCTGGAACCACCTCAGAGATCCTGGCGGGACCACCCCAGGGCTATTCAAGCATTCCCTGCGGCAGGTGTGGGCTCCTTCCACTCCCAGACTCCCGGTTCTCCCAGACTGCAGCTGTGGGCACTCGGAGGGCAGGCGTACGCCCTGTACACAGGTGTGTGCGCACATGCTCACGAGGATATGAGGTCTGTCTGCGCCCCTGGGGGCCGGGCTCGTGGGCTCAGGCGTGGATGTGTGGACATGCGTGTGTGTGCTCCTCTAGGGAGGCGCACATCTTCGCGAGAGCGTACGGCACACACGCGCATGGTGGACCCGTGTGCCCGCAAGCGTGTGGGGTGTGCCTATCACCAGGCGTGTCCCGTGTGTACATCTGCAGGAGTGTGTCCACGAGCCTCTGCCCATGTTTGTGTCTGTGGGTGTTTCTGTTTGTGCTCGTGTTTTTGTACGTGTGACTGTGCATTTGTGTGAGGACGTCCGTGCTTGGTGCGTGTGCGTGCGCGTGTGTGCAAGCGTGTGTGTAGCTGGAGGGGGGGCTGGGAGGGAATCCTCACCCTGGAGGTTCCCCCGTGTGCCCCCAGAGCAGAGTTGGAATCTCTGCCCAGTCTTTCCACCTCTTGGCAGCTGGGGCTGGGGGTGGGGTCTGAGCAGTATGTCACATGACTTGGCAGGGCTGGGGTGGGGGGAGTCCTCCTCTCTCTTGTAAATCCCCTTCCCCTCCTCTTCCCCGGCCTCAGTGACTGACACCGTCACATGCCTGTCTGCCAGGGAGTGAGGGTGAGTCCACACCTCTGAACTTCGCTTGCCCGGGTCTCTCTCTGGGGAAAGTTCTAAGTGAGCCCTTCTTGCAAAATCCACATGTGCCCAGAAAACATCTGGGGGCCGTGGCAGAGATAGGGCCCAGAATCTTTCAAATCGTCTCGTGGGCTCCATGATCATTACAGTCAGGGCGCCATCGCAGAGTAAAACACAGCCCGATATATACATGGGGCTGAGCCCCTACTCTGCCTCTCCCCAGCTGTGTGATCTTGGGCACGTCCCCCGACCTCTCTGAGCATCCTAAGGGGGCAAATAACACCTATCCTGAGACAAGTCCAAAGACTTAGCGATGAGGGTATTTATTCCAGCATGGTTTAAGGTGGCAAAAAATCGGAAACAGACCCAAATGGCCAACAATAGAATTGGTTAAAAAGAAAACAAAACCCGGGGCACCTGGATGGCTCAGTGGGTTAAGCGCCCGACTTCGGTTCAGGTCATGACCTCGCGGCTCATGAGTTCGAGCCCCCCATCGCGCTCGATGCTGTCAGAGCAGAGCCTGCTGCAGATCCTCTGTCTGCTCTCTCTGCCCCTCCCCCACTTGCACTCTCTCAAAAATAAAGAAAACATGTAAAAGCAAAAAAGGGTGGGTCAGCCATCGCCAGGAAGGCTTAGCCAGTCACTACGGAGGATGACGTAGCTCTATGACCAGTTTATTAACCTGGGTGACCTTGCTGAGTGAGCCAGAGGCAACCATATAGTGCGTAGAGAATGGGCTCCAGTTTCAAAGTGAAGACGGAAAGAAAAGTCTGGAAGGAAATGCACCAAACACATTATCCCAGGTGCTTGAGAGTCTGGAAGGAAATGCACCAAATACATTACCAGGGTGCTTGAGAGTCTGGGGGATTACTTCTCTTCCCTTTGTTTACCTGAAGTTTCTAAATTTTCCTCAATGAGCACCAGGCGTTGGTCTGATAAAGACAAACGCATGTCAGGGAAAGGAAAGAAGAACCCAAGCCACCTTGCGTTATTTTCCCCCAAAGTCCGCAGAAAAGGACAGGCGAGCAGGGCTCTGAGCGTGTCCCCATTCCTTGGTGGTCCGCTTGTCTCCCCTGTCCCCTCCTGGCCCCGCGGCCATTCCAGTGGGCAGCCCCTCCCCCCAGCTTGGGTGAAAAGGGACCCCATGTAGGCCACTCTTCCATTTACTGTTTTCTCCCTCGTCTGCCTTTCATTAACCTACAGTGTCTGGGAAGGGAAGGCAGGAAGCCCTTCCAATCCCCACTTTCGGAAGTAGGGAAACTGAGGCAAAAGGAAGGCGGGACTTGTCCTCAGTAGTGAGTCCCCTCCCCCCCCAGCACTTTCCATCAAGCAGTTGCTGATTTACCTAATGGCATCAGCATGCTTGCATCAGAAAGGCAGAGGACCCCCGCCCGGCCCTGCTCTCCCCTGGCCCTGCTCTCCCCTGGGTACGGTGTGTCCTAACACAGCCTGGAAGATAACCAGCTTTCCAGCCCCAACATTGTTGCTGCCCCAGGGGGCCTCATTAGGAGTGAGGCTAGAATTCTTCAGACCCGCTGAGGACAAACAAATGCCGCAATCCTGCATTCGGGGACTACTTTGAAGGCCTACTATGCACCCGGGCAGGGGAAAGGAGGTGTGAGAGGCAGGATATTACATAAAGCAGCAGAGCATGCAAACGTCGGGCTCTACTGTGCCTGGCACACAGTAGCTGTCAAAAAAGATGGCAGCCATGTTCATTACCTGATTCTCAACAGCGCCCCCCCCCCCAGATGCAGAGAGGGCCGTGTGCATGGAGGCTGTGGTACTCGGGGCACGTGGACTAGAGAAAAGAATGGCTCTATTCACCCTGAGTGGCTAAAGACAGGCACACACACACACACAAAAGAAAGCCACACGGCACTGAGGGAAAAAAAGCATTTTTTTATTAATCTTTCTTTTTTAAAAAAAAAAAGTTGATTTTTTGTGTTTTTGCGGTTTTTTTCGTTCTTTTTTTTTCTTTTTTTAGGTAAACCTCTTTCTGCCTCCCCTCCCTCGCTCTGCCCACCCTCCTCTTAAAAATATAAAAGTGTCCAACCCCGGATAACTAGAGTACAATAAATAAACAGTAAACACAAAAACATACTTTATTTGTTTCTTCTTTATACAAAATAAGGAAACTAGAAGCGTTCGACTTCCAAAAAAGTATAATACTGTACATCCTGACGGCCCAGCCTCGGGGCCCCGGGCAGGGAGGGGTGGTCTGCGGGCATGAGCTCGGAAATCTTGGCGCCTTGCCCTTGCCAGGGGAGAGCAGGGTGGGCGAGTGTTCCAGTCTGGCCTGGACCCCCGGGATCGCAATAAATGTCCAAGGAAGGAAGGGTGGAGCAAGGGGGTGGGGGGTGGGGGGTGTGCCCGGCCCGGGGCCGTGAGGTCCGGACCGCCCCCTTCCTAGAAAGCTGACCTTGATCCTCAAGCGTGGCCACCAGGGGGCGCCCACGCGCAGGCGGATTCTTCTTCCTCCCGGTGCCAGCCCCCCTCCACCCCCGAGCGCGCTCCTCGCGCTCTCTCTCCATCTTCTCTCTTCCTCATTTTGCTCCCTTCCCTCGCTCTCCCTTCCATCTCTCTTTTTCTTATCATCCTGTTTTAAAGACGGGGAAAGCGGAGCGAGAAATAAGGTTACCCAGTGCCCCTCGGATGGCAGAGGGGAAGGGGTTGGGGAAATCGGCTTCGCCCCTTGGCCTCAACCCTCTCTCGGTCCGAAGAGGTGGTGGCGGCGGGGATCGGGGAGTCCAGAGTGTGTGCTTGGAGTCTCTCGACCCTCCGCAGGGTTGACTTTGGTCCCGAGCGCCGCTCGCGCCGCCGGGAGAGCCCCGCGGGGTCGGGGTGGGGACGCCGGGGCGCCCCCTGCACGCCCGGCCGAGGAGCCGCCGCCTCCGCGTGCGGCCCCGAGAGGAGCCCCGAGGGCGGCGTGTCGGTCCGCGCGGCTGCGTCGGGGGGCGGCCCGGCCCGGCGGCCTTACCACACGGCGGCCTCGTTGAGCTCGGGGTTGGGATGCGACAGGGGTCCGCTGTAGCCGCTGGCGCCGCTCATGGGGAAGGGCGGGCTGGGCCCGCCGCTGAACACCTCGCCGGGCAGGGGGTGCAGCGCGCCGGGCAGACCCGGCTCCGGGCTCGGCGTGTCCGGGTGCGAGATCATGTCGGTGAACCTGGGGTTGTCGGCGGCGTGCGGGCCGGCGAGCGGCGGCTCCAGCGCGCCCAGCGGCGTCGAGCCGGGCCCCGACGCCGCCAGGAAGCTCGAGTCGGCCGGGGACTGCGCCTGCGACGGCGGGCCGTGCGCGAAGAAGTCGTAGTTGCCTC
>PJEM01010429.1:0-62705 GCA_004023845.1 Helogale parvula | reverse complement strand
AAGAAACAGACCCTTAACCACAGAGAGCAAACTGATGGTTACCAGCGGGGAAATGGGTGAAAAATGGGTAAAACAGGTGATGCGGATTAAAAAGTTCACTTATCATGATGAGCACTGGGTAATGTATGGAACTGTTGACTCACTATATTGTACACACGAAACAAATATTACACTGTATGTTAAACATATTGGAATTAAAAAATTATATTTTTTAATAAAAAGAATTGAAAGAACATCACATATTGCTTGGCACATAGTAAGTGCTGAATATACACAACCTTTTATCATTAAAAAAAGGAAAAAAAAAGAATGGTCTCAAAAAGCAGCCCTTCAAAGAATGAGGTTTGTGTACTCTCAGTGATGACTAATTCTAATAATCAAAGGAAAGGCTGATTGCCTCCACACCGTTGGAATCTGGGGTCTATATCTGTAGCCCCCAAGGTTCCATGGGAAGCCTCTCAATACTTTCATGTCCAATATTAAAAGTTAATGAATATCTAGGCAGCTTAAAAAATCATTACCATTGAGCAGCTGGCCCTTTGGAAATCAAGTAAATCAAGTAAAAAAATAGGTAAAATAAAAAGTAACCACTTTTTTCTCCAATCTAGGATCTTCTCAAATTCATTTATCAAGAGAACATAGCATATATAATTCTGTCCTCATTTCTCTCACCTCTCTCTCATACTCACAAGGTATTTTTCTTATAGCTGTCTTCTAGTTTACAATTTTCTCTTCAGTTGTGTCTAATTGGATATTTAACCTCTGAAATTCATTTTAATTTCAAATTTTCCTTCTTTTTTCATTTCTAGAAGTTCAATTTTATTTTTTTTTTCCTCAAACCTGCCTTAACATAATTTTGCTTGTTTTTTCTTATGTTTACTGGTCTTTTTTCTTTGTTAGACATCTAAAACATACTAATTATATAGCTTCAAATTATTATTTTATCACAAAATCTGAACTGCAAACCATTTTTTGTCTGCTCACCCTAACTCATAATGGATTGTTCTTAAATATTTTTAGGGTAAGTTCATCTTACATAGATATATTTTTTCCTGTAGCCTGGTTTATGGAAAAATATTACATTCATTACTAGCATTCTAGGGATATCATTAGCCTAAGGACTACTTTTAGTTAATTTATTAGTTTGGGTGTATGGAAAAGCATTGGTTTAACCCGCATGTCTCACATGCAAACACACACACACACACACACACACACACACACGTGGAGTCTAACAGCCTTCTCCACCATTAAGTGAAATGTACTTTAGTTTTGGATGTAGATCAGCTCATCCTAGAGATCTGATTTCTACTGCATGTTTCAGTGAGTGATACTCTTGCCAAGTGCCAGAGCAAAGCCCACTAATAGTCTAGCAGATAAGATAAACAAACAAATAAGTACAGTATAATAAAGTCAATATTACTACAGGTTTATCATTTTCAAATAGTTATTTCATCAGGATCAACGTGGGGGCTAAAACAGTATATTAAGCAGAAAGAAGAGCAAATTCAAAGGCACAAAGAAAGGCAAGCCTGACATACTCTGGAAATAGAAGAGTGAAGGACACTTGGAAGACAAAAGATGTGAGGTGTATGGGGCAACTTGAAGATAAAGGGTGGACAGATCAGCTACAGTGATCTTATGAAAGCCTCCTCTTCACACAGTGGAAGAAATTCTCATTAGGTTATATACCTTGTGATATAAAAATTAGTCTCATCCAGTAGAAATACGAAATTATTACATATTCAATGTTGCTTTCTGATTGACTAAATCATTTCAACATGTATATAATTAATAAACTTTTATAATAAAAATTAATGGGGCACCTGGGTGGCTCAGGAAGTTAAGCACCTGACTTTGGCTCAGGTCATGATCCCACGGTCTGTGGGTTCGAGCCCTGCATCGGGCTCTGTGCTGACAGCTCAGTCTACTTCAGATTCTGTGTCTCCCTCTCTCTCTGCTCCTCCCCCATGCTCTCTGCCTCTCCCTCTCAAAATAATGACATAAAAAATTTATAGTAAAAATTATTTTCTGGTTTAATGCTTGTTCTCTCTTAGGTTCTTGGGGGGAAATGGAGAAACTGAGCCGGGCTTTTCTCTTGGCTACTGCCCAAGAAAGGGGCTGAGGAGGAGAAACGAGTTGTTAGAGAGGGCTGGACATAAGCCCAACACAGTCAACATGAACACAGAGCATAAGACAATAGGGAATAAAAACACCGCTGAGGCACGCTGCCAACTATGCTTTTCAGAGGACAGAAGAATTGGTCAAGTCTTGTGCTTTTGAGGAAAGGACACTAGACATATATGCATACTGGAGTTGTAAAATATATGAATTTGATATTTTTTCTAAAGAAATTCCTGAATTTTATATATAGTAGGCATAACAGAAATAGAATAAATAAGATTCTGTGACTGTGTGAACCAATGGTTTCTAAGTCTGTCTGTAATATCAAAATCATCCAGGGACAGTTTGAAACTCTGCAGATGCCTGCAGCCTACCCTCGTCACTAGAATTCCCTCGCCCTATTTTTCAGTTCCCCAACTGATCCTTAGGTAGCTAGCCAATCAGCAGAGCAGCACTTCAAAAGAGCCAGATAAGAATGTTCCTTGATTATAATTTCTATTCAGTTTAAGATTGTGTATCAATTCACCTTACCTTAAAAATGATGTACGTTGTTTGAAAAATTAACTTATAATTCTTAAAATGATTCTTCTAAAAACTAAACTAAAAATGTTTACTTTGTATTTTCTCAAGGTTTTATCTCATTTTTTTTCTTATGGTAAAATTTTACACGATAAGGATAGAATTATGAATCAGTAGGGGAAAGGTGATTACTCAGCAATACTTGGTAATTAATTAGCCAGCTGGAAAAAAAGTAAGACCGTTTCCTCATGCCTTACCCCAAAATAAATTCCAGGATTGTCCACATTACAAATAAAGAAAATTAAATAATAACATATTAAGTATTTTTTAATCTTATTGGAAGCAATCTTATTTTTAAGTTTAATTATTTATTCTGAGAGAGAGAGAAAGCGAGTAAGGGTGGGGGCAGGGCAGAGAAAGGGAAAGAGTGAGAATCCCAAGGAGGCTCCACACTGTCAGCTTAGAGTCCATCACGGGGTTGGAGCTCATAAAGTGAACTGTGACATCATGACCTGAGCTAAAATCGAGAGTCAGTGGCTTAAGTGGGCCAGCCAGGTGCTCCTGGAAATCTTTTTATGTCTGATACAAAACCTAGATGGTCATAAAGAAATAATGCTGATATATTAAGAAATATAAAACAGAGCATTCTAAACAGTGGGCAAAAAGTCATTTTCAAAATGGTAAAGGGAGGGGGCTGCCTGGGTGGCTCAGTTGGTTAAGTGCCAGACTCTTGATCTGAGGGTCATGAGTTCACCCCCAAAATGGGCTCTCCACTAGATGTGAATCCTACCTTAAAAATAATGAAAAATAAATATAAATATAAATATAAAAGGGATATATAGATGTGCCTGACTTAAAATGTTCCTAAAACCTATAAAATAAAGGCAACTCAATTTTTTAAAAATGGGGGAAATGTGACAGATAATAGTTCTCACAGAAAGGGAAATAACAACACCCTTTAAAAGTATGAGAAGCAGGGTACCTGGGTGGCTCAGTCCACTGAGTGTCTGGCTTCTTTCTGCTCAGGTCATGATCTCATGGTTCATGGGTTTGATCCCTGTGCCCGGCTCTGTGCTAACAGATTACTCAGAGCCTGGTCTGTCTGTTTCTCTCTCTCTCTCTCTCTCTCAGAGATAAATAAAACATTTAAAAAAATTAAAAAATAAAATAAAATACCTCTTGATTTTGGCTCAGGTCATGATCCCACATCTGTGAGATCAAGCCCCACGTTGGGCTCTGTGCTGACAATGCAGAGCCCACTTGGAAGTCTCTCTCCCTCTCTCTCTGCCCTTCCCTCATTCACACAGCATATTCTTCTCAAAATAATAAACTTCTTACAAATTTATAAGATGCTAAACTTCATTCCTAAAAATATAAATGCACATAAAAACAGGTATAACCTTTAACCTCTCCAAAGTCACAGATCAGTTTGATAATACAACGTTTCATTAAGAGTGTGGGGAAACTGAATCCTTCACACATTCCTTGTAAGATAGCACCGTCTCCGTGACACAGCCCCCACGGAGTACAATTTTGCAGTATCTACCAGAATTCTTAAAATACATGTTGACACCCAGAAACTCCATATCTAAGAAATTTTACTACAGCTACAGTCACAAATATGCAAAATAATATATATACTATTCACTGTAGCATAACAAAATTTAGAAACAACCCAAATGCCAACCAAGAGGAAATATGATAACACAATGTTACCACTAAACAGAATGGGGGGGGGGGGCACCTGGGTGGCTCAGTTGGTTAAGCTTCCCACTTTGGCTCAGGTCCTGATCTTGCAGTCCATGGGTTCGAACCCTGCGTTGGGCTCTGTGCTGACAGTTCAGAGCCTGGAGCCTGCTTCAGATTGTGTGTGTGTGTGCATGCATGCATAAGCATTTCTCTCTGCCCCTCCCCTACTCTCTCTCTCAAAAATAAATTTTTAAAAAATTAAAAGAAAAAGAATGAGGCAGTCTTATATTAAGATATAGAATATTCCAATTATGTAAAAAATTATATTTTTACTATAAAACTTATCTTTGAACTTTGTGTTGTATGAATATATAACATTCAAAAATTTACAGACACAATTTTATGGCACTTGTGTCAAGGATATATGCAGTCTGATGGCAAATGGGAAGCAGCATTATAAAAATTACAATAATGGCATTACAGTGATCAGATTATGGGTTTCTGCTCTTAAAAGCTGTCTTTGATGCTATATGTATTTACAAAAGAATACAGAGGGAATAATAATTAACTTTTTAAAAAGTATTCCTGTTCATTATAGAGATTGTAAAATCCTAAAGCATAGAGAGAAGGAAAAAATACATTTATATATATATATATATGACAGTTCCCTACCCCCCCCACTAAATAACTACTATCAATATTTTGGTGCTTTTCTATTTCTTTATGCACTTGTAAGCCTGTGAATGTGTGTAAAATATGTAAAAGTCAATGCATATACACAAACATATGTATATTTTAGAAGAGATGGTTGCAGTATATTCTTTACTATACTGGTTTTTATACTTAATGAGAGTTTTTATACTTAGTGTAAATGATGGTAGCTTCATAAAATAAAATACAACAATTAAAATGAGGGTTCTTTTTTTAAGTTTACTTATTTACTTTGAGAGAGTGAGAGCCTACATGAGGGAGGGAGAGGCAGAAAGAGGGAGAAAGAGAGAGAGAATCCCAAGCAGGCCCCATGTTGTCAGCGCTGAGCCCTACACAGGGCTCAGTCCCACAAACTGTGAAGATCATGACCTGAGTCCAAATCAAGAGTCAGACACTTAACCAACTGAGCCACCCAGGTGCCCCTAAAATGAGAGTTCTGGCTTTTATACACTTTGTCTTCATGTGTTTATTTTGGAGGTTTAATTAGCCTGACATTATTAACAAATACGTGCTCCAACTATAAATTTTAAGGAATACTCTTGACCAACACTACATTTGAAGTCCTTTAAAAACAACAGCAGAATCTACACTCTTAAAGAAATAATAATATTAAATATACTAATATATTGCTACCACTAAAAATGCACATTTTTAATTATCTAGTCTTTGTTCTAATTGCCTAGTAAAAGGAATTCTGCCAAACAAGTGCTACTAGGAAGTAAGGGTGCTTCACTTGGTGGCCATCAGCAGGATAAGTATTAACTTAGAATCAGTGCCATACCATCTCCCCATTTTATAGTCACCTTTTGAGTAGAGGAGTAAAACAATGTTTCTTAAAGCTTTAGAGTGGTATGAAAAACGTATCAATTATACTAAAATGAATTAATTTTGAGAATTCTATCTGCGTCGAGCAAAAAATACAAACCAAAAAAGGGGGAAATAAACATTATTAAGTAATTTATAATTCCATTGTAACTTCCAAAGAAGGCATCGCTTCAACATATGAAGTCCATTTTCACATAGTGAGTTAGAGATCTCATAGATCTTCCTTAGTATTAAGCTTATATTAACTTGATAAAGAATATGGATATTTTCTTTTCACCTTAAAAATCCGGTGACAAGTTTTGTTGCCAAATGTGATCCTGGAAAATGATGGTTTACATAAAGTGTATAGACCACAGGCCTTACTGGTAAACCTTTTTAAAAGTTCCCAGTGTTCTTAATTCCAACCCTTTTCCATGTGTGCCATTTTCCTCTGAGCCTGTGCCTTCTGACATTTGAAATCAGACATTAAAACTCACATCAAATAAGTTTTCCCAGTTACTTCCCCTCCACCTCCTACATCCTAATCTGATTTGCTAGTGTGAGTTCTGCCCCTCTGCACTGACAAATACTCAAGGTTAAAGATAATTTATACTTCATAATGGTTTTACATCTTCCCATAGTGCCCACTTCATTGATCTACACACAGGAAGCACCCACTGAATGTATTAAGTGATTGTTTCAAGGATCCTACAAACGCTTGAGTTTACAGCACACTCGTGAATTACTACAGGACACAATTTAATATCACCTTCCTCTTTGCAGGGAGATCAAAATGGGTGTCCAGAAAGCCATCTAAAGTGTCTGTCTCCTCTATCATAATTCCTTTTAACAACTGTGTTCCAGTACTAAAATTATTTGATTTTTGCAAGAGATCTTTTTTGGAGAAGCTGTTCGAAATCAATCCCATTTCATCAAACCATATTGTCCTCTTCCAACCTGATTTTTCTTTTCTCTTACACCAAACTAGGTTGTTCAGGATCAGCTGAGCTGTCTGTATTAACAAGTTAACACCTGAACCTCAGCGGTTTAATGCAACAAGTGATTCTCACTCGGGGCAAGTTGGGGGTGGAGGTCAGCTCTACAAGGTCATGCAGGGGTCTAGACAAATGGAGGTTCCACGATCTCCATCCCAGATGGGGAAGACAGAGCCAGGGGGTTTTCATAAAGAGACTGACACAAAAGGACAGTGAAATGAGGAGCACACGGACATCAGCAAGCAGTGATGGCCTCTGCCTGGAAAGGTCACCAGAGAATCCTGGCCAAAGTGTGTGCCATTCCCCTTCGCAATTATTCCCAAATTGGTCCTCGATTTTTTTAATTCTAAGTAATTCATGTTATGCGGCCCTCGATCCTCAGTTAAGCAAAGTTTCCCCCAGAAGCAACCTGTTTTAATATTTTTCTTTTTATGCTTCATGTCTTGCGTAGATGATGAACTTGCCCAGTTCATGCTCTTTTTCCCTCTCGGAACCACGGTCTTCTCTGTTGCTCCAGTGGTTGTCATTTTCTAGGATCTCTTAAGAAGCATCAGCATCGTGCTCAGAAAAGTAAGCCTCTTTACCCTTTGCTCTTCCTCTTCCTGTTAGGATGTTGCGCTTAACAGGTTCTGCCTCACCTTCTTCTTGATCTCCGTTTTCTTATTCTACAATCGCCTGTGATGCTGCGTGGACTCCTTCCCTCTGCTGGTCACCTCCAGCTGTCCTTTGAACACACTGGGTTCTGAATTGTGGCTACATGTCAGAATCACCTGGCCAGCTTTTAAAAATGACAGATGTGGGGCACCAGGGTGGCTCAGTCGGTGATGTGTCTGACTTCGGCTCAGGTCATGATCTCGCAAGTTTGTGGGCTCAAGCCCCACGTTGGGCTCTGTGCTGACAGCTCGGAGCCTAGAACCTGCTTCAGATTCTGTGTGTCCTGCTCTCTCTCTGCCCTTTTCCCTTCTCATATTCTGCCTGTCTCTCTCTCACAAAAACAAATAAACATTTTAAAAACATTATTTTAAATGACTGATGCTCTAAGTTTTGGAACCCAGGAGGAGCTAAGTTGTCTGTTATATACTGTAGTCTTAGAAAAGGCTTCAAAAAGGAAATTCCACTAAAAATAGACTGTGATGATGAGTATAGGAGTTGACCAAATAAAGAGGAAGTATCCCAGTTATGATAAAATCAGACAGTTCTCCACAAACAGGGCACGGACAGAGTCAGGTCTGCGTGTTAAAAAATGGTCCCTCTGAGCCTGCATAGGGCACTGACTGGAAGGGGAAAGACTGCAGGCCAGGAGAGCAAAGAGCGTGGACAGGATGGCCTTGCCAAAAGGTGGGCACACCCCTCTGTTGCCATATTTATGTGACATTGCTAGTTGCTTGCGTGCTCACATATACACAGAATTATATCAGCTAGAAATGTGTTCCACTTCAAGGAGCAAAATTGCCTGACTTTTTGTGGATTAAACAAATAAAAGTTTAGTTTTATCACACACAAACTTTTTTCTGTAATGCTTGGGCTACACCGAAACCAACTGCACTAGCCTGTCTTCGGGGTGAGGCTGCCCACAGCAATCATCTGCTAAGGTCATGTTTGCTTCTTCACTTCCTTGCTCATTCCCTCACAGTACCTCCTGGGATCGCCTCCCAAATAATTTGGACCTAAATCTGCTAGTGTCTGCTTTGAAAAATAAGATGAACAACAGTAACTAATATATACGATCGGTGAAAGGATTGGGTGACTGAAGACAAGGAAGCATGTGTTATTTGCAAATGCCCTTCCCTCTTCCTACCACACACTGGTCCCTACTTCAGCAGAACTAGCTTTCTCCTACTTTGTTAAATTTTATTTATTTTAAGAGAGAGAGTGAGCGAGGGACAGAGAGAGGGGGAAAGAATCCCAAGCAGGCTCCCTGCTGTCAGCATAGAGCCCCACATGGGGCTCAAACTCGCACACCATGAGATCATGACCTGGGCTGAAACCAAGAGTAGGTTACTTAACCAACTGAGCCACCCATGTGCCCCTCTCCTATTTTTCATCTTTGCTGAAAAGTCACCTCCTCAAAGACAACTCTACATTACCTTAAAGTCCTCTCTGTGGGTCTGATACTTTTTTAGGTTTTTTTTTCTTTGTTTTCTTTCTGAGCATTGAAACTAACTGTAATCACATTTACTTTTTATTGTTGTTGTTTAATCTGTCTCCTACCACTAGAATGAAAGTCCCTAAAGGACAGGTGTTCTGACTTGTTTCCCACACCTCCTGGTGTAGCACAGAGTCTGACACACGGGGGTGGATCCAGTGTGTACTTGTTACATGAATGACTGTCTCCCATCCAGCTACATGGCCTTAAAGGATTTTGAAAACATACAATAGGATTTCTAAGACTCCGAATAAAGAATAAATCTGGGAAAACTTAAAAGTTAGAAACCTATCATAGAAGGCAGAATAATGGCTCCCAAAACTGTCCGTACCCTAAATCCTGGAACCTATTAGTCTGTTACTTTACATAGCAAATGAGACATTGCAGATGTAACCAGGTAACAGAATTTAAGGATTCTGGATTATCCATGTGGGTCCAATTTAACCAAGTGAGATCTTAAAGGGCAAGAGCATTCTCCAACTGATTACAGAAAAGGAAATTCAATTTCTAGAATGAGAGAGACCTGATCTCCCATTGCCCTCTGGCGACAGAAGCCACATGGGACGCAGGCAGCCTCTGATGGCCTCTGGACAAGCCAGCAAGGAAACCAGCACCTCGATGCCCCAACCAGGGGGCACTGAACTCAGCCAGCAACTTGAGTACACTTGGAAATACACTCATTCTCGGGGCTTCCAAAAAAGAAGTTTGGCCTTGTGAGACTCTAAGCAGAGGGCCCGCTGAGGCCCCATTGTGAGTTAGCTCAACCATGCAGTAATAATTGGGCATTGTCTAAAGCTTCCAAGTTTCTCAAAATCTGTTATAGCAGTCATGGAAAATTACACGACCTAACCTCACAACTCTCCCTTGATGAGAGACAGCTAAAAAAGAGAAAGACAACTAGAGGCCCAAGACCGGAGAGTAACCACAGAGATCCAGAGACCGCTACAGCAAAGCAATGGAGTTCTCTCAAAAACAAACTTCAGACAAAACTGTGGGGTTTTTTTGGGGGGGGGGGTCAGCTGGGTGGCTCAGTTGGTTAAGCATCCGACTTTGGCTCAGGTCATGATCTCACGGTTCATGGGTCCAAGCCCCATGTTGGGCTCTGTGCTGATAGCTCAGAGCCTGGAGCCTGCTTCAGATTCCGTGTCTCCATCTCTCCCTGCCTCCCCCAATCTCTCTCTCTCTCTCTCTCTCTCTCTCTCTCTCTCTCTCTCTCATTCTCTCTCCCTCTCTAATGAATTTTTTTAAAAACATTAAAAAAATTTTATTGTGTTTCTGGAAACCAGGACTGAATACTGTTTCCTTCTACATACACGTCTTCTCATAGACTCTGTCATTTAGGAAAGAACGTGGTAATCGTCCTGAGGTGATTTATAAGATGCAAATCTACCAAGATACTCAACAACTTTTAATGATCTTTCTGCCTGGTTGGTGATTGCTAACTAGGAAGAAAATCAGTGTAATTAAAGCCACAATGAAATATTAGATGTTAAAAAAATGAGAGGCAGTTTAACACTCCATTTCTCTGAATCAAAGTATCCCCAAATATGAAGCATGCATGGGAGTGTGCACAACTGCAGAAAAATTACATATGAACAATTTTAAAGTTGTCTGTTTCAGCTTTTAATATATTTGCAGTAAAATGTCTTAAACAGTGTACTTAATATGACAACACTTCTCCCCCAAAAGTGGTTAATTGTTCATGTATTTTGAAAGGGAGAGAGAGATAGAAAGAAGGAGAAAGGAGAGAGAGAGAGAAGTAGAGACAGAAGGAGAGAGAGAATCACTAGCAGGCTCCACACAGCCCAGAGCCTGTCATGAAGCTCAAACTCACAAACCATGAGATCATGACCTGAACCAAAATCAAGAGTCAGATTGAGCTATCCAGGCACACCCCCAAAGTGGTTTTCAAAGCAAGATTAGTTAGGGGGGTTGTATTTCACATTAAATAGTAATATGTGCCTTAGTTGGCTAGGATTACCACAACAAAATACCACAGACTGGGTGACTTGAAACAGACATTTTTTCACAGTGCTGGAGTCTACAAGTGTAAGATCAAGGCATCAATGGGTTTAGTTTCTCCTGGGGCCTCTCTCATTGGCTTGCAACTTCTTGCTGTGTCCTCATGTGCTCTCTACTCCATGTACATGAACTCCATGTACACTCTGGTGTCTCTTCCTCTTCCTATAAAGACACCAGTGCTATTGGACTAAAGCTCCATCCATACAACCTTATTTAACTTTAAATAATCTTCTCAAAAGACCTATTTCCAAATACAGTCACTCAGAGAGCGAGGGCTTCAATATGTGAATTTCAGGGTGGGAGAGGATACAATTTAGTCCATGACCCATGGAGAACTGGTGTTCATGACTTAAGGAAAAGCAGGGCTGAAATGGAAATTAGATTCTGTCTTCCCAGGAAGGAATTTCCCTTCTGTCTCCTGCAATGTGAGATGACTTTCTAGACAGCCAAGGGCCAGTGGGCATGTTTCATCAAAGTTCAGCTACAGAAAATGGGTAACTGAGGCTGGTGATACTTCAGAGAAAGGAATTCACATGGATGGCAGCATGAGAAGCTTGATTAGAGTGAATTTTTCTGAGTCTATCTTGCAGAAGAATTTTCAGCCATAGCTCTGTGCCACATGGACCCCATTTTCTGCTTGATAGAATCTCGAAAACACAACAAGACTGCTTGTCTTGATGTCAGTACAACATTTTAGGACTCCATGATGGTAATGTTGTGGTGGATGAGAACACTTACACACTCATCCCCCCTGACAGCGCCAAGCTCCAGCCACATCTCTGGTTGAGCGCTACAGCGTTCTTTCTTTGATTCTGTCTCTTTTGAAACTTGCTATCACTGATTTGGATAAAGATGCAAAACACAGTTATAAAATGATGAATAGCAAAGCACTAAGGGAAATAAGTGATATGCTGAATGAAAAGTTCAAGATCCAAAGAGACCTTGACAGGATGGAATTTTTGTACAAAGCCCACACAAGTAAATCTGACCACAGTAAATGAAAGAGTCTGTGGTTTACAAAGGCAATTTTAAGGACAGAGTTGAGTCAACTCTATCTACCTATGAGGGGCAAACTGTGTTGAAATTGGGAATCACGGGAACAAAGACATGCCAAAAGTAGGGCCCTCTAGGGAAACCCTCAGATGAGAAGCAACACGAGGCAAGAACTTGATGGAGCTCAAATCAAAAAATTCCTGTGTCTCCCTCATCTCTACCCCACTCTCAGTTTCTTGACTCGTGGTAAAAGGAACCATCAACAATCCCATTTGTGTCTACTTAAAACAAACCAACACCAAGATTGAACCAACACCATCATCAGCCTATCCCTCACCCCAAGCGTTCCAGATCGAACTTGAAGTATCTGAGCCCACGCGTGCCGGACTGTCACGCACTCACACTTGGTAGAGACTGTGGAGACTCAGGTCTTTCCCATGTGTTCCGAGTTACCACTTCTCTCTTCTCTGTCCAAATGCCAAGCCCCATTCAAACCAAACTGCTTGCAACTGTTCACACTTTTTCTGGTCTCTCCCACCTCTAGGTCTCTGCTCGTGCTGATTCCTCTCCCTGGAATACACTCTTCCCATCGCCTCTGAAATCCTGCCCGCTTTGGAGGCACACTGCAAATGCTGCCCTTGATGCAAATTCATGATATCTTTCCAGATGTCTCCTCTTACAATTCCAAGTAGCTTCCCTCTTTTTTCATTTGCGAACTTTTACAGCAATTAGATATGCTTCTTTATGACATTCATGATCATCTTTCTTGTGGGGAAGGTTTTCTCAACAGTAAGGCCTGGTTTTCCTCCTGCTGCTCACACAAGAAAGGACTGCCCAGCTCTCTGCTTCACTTGGCAGATTCCCCTCTTACTCTGCTCCCTTCTCACCACAAGAGTGGCAAACCATGGCCCATCCATCAAGGCCTGAAAACACGTTTTCTCTTCCATGAAGCCTTGTGCATCACAAGCAAAGATGATCATCCTTCCCTTGTATCACAACGGGACCGGCAGACACTATTAGACTTGTTTATAATATTGCAACTGCCATATTCCCTCAGTTATAAAACCATGTTTTTAAAAATAGCACTTACAAATAGGATATAAAATCAAAGTGATAAAACAATTTAAAACACGCATCTTATGGGACTTCTGGGTGGTTCAGTCCATTAAGTATCTGACTCGCGATTTTGTCTCAGGTCATGATCCCAGGATCATGGGATCGAGCCTCATGCTGGGCTCCTATGGAGCCTGCTGGCGATTCTCTGCCCTTCTGCCCCCCTCCCCGGTTCATCCTCTCTCTCCAAAAAAAAATGTTTAAGAAAACATACGCATCTTATGATTAAACAACATAATAATTATTAACTTGTACACCTCATCCAATAGATTGGCAGGTCCTCAGCTAGCACCTGAATCGTGCCTCAGTCATCTTATTACCAATGTTTGCCCACTGGCTAGGGCACAGTACTGGCTCAAGAAATATTTGCGGAGTGAATGAGTGAACTGAACCAGTAAGTTTTACCTGGTCATAAATTTAACACGGTTCAACACTCTGCTCTGGCTGCTATGAAATCTTAATATAAGACTGCCTCACATTAGGATGTTCACGTGACAGAAAGCAATAATCACAGAAAGATTCAATCACATTTGGAACATCGTGTCCAAGATTTTAATTGTGTTAAGTGTTTTAAAGGGCGCATTGACCATCCAGGTGACCAGGATGGTGTTAAGTCCAGAAACACATAGAGCAAGGCTGAAAGAACTGGGGAGATGTAGCCTGCAAAAGAGAAGCAAGTGTAAAACATGATGGCTATCTTCACACATCTAAAGGCCTGTCTTCATAGGTGTAAAAAGCCCTGGTGTGTGGAGCTCCAGAGAAGCTAAGACCAATGTGATGGCACTTGCAGAAATAGATTTGATTCTCGCTACAAAATGCCATTACTAACCACCACCACGAAGCAATGGAGCAGGTTGTCTTGTGATACAGTGCGCGTCATCTCAGGATGTATCAAAGCAGAAACCTAAAGGCTAAGAGCTATTCAGTGCTGGGGAGAATGGTAGACTAGGTCCCCACTGGACTTGCTGCAATCTCTCAACGCTCTGATTTCACCACCACTGATTCCTTTTCTGGAGAGAATAACTATAACCACAGGCACAACTGAAAAACAACAAGTAATCTAGAGGATGACCTAGAAGCTTCCAGCCCTAGGTCTATTATGGATTATCAATGAAATGACAACTGCTCATCCATCCATTTATCTAGCCACCACTGAAGGAGTATGTGCTGAGTGCCGGTCACTGTCCTAAGTCCTAGAGATACAGCAGCAACACGCCTACTGTACTCATGAACTCAGTTTCCAGTGCAGACAATTACCAAGCACACAGAAACACAAATTACAGCCCACGCTACATGCCATGAAGGAAGGCACAGGGCGCTAGAGGAGGCAGCCGAGCTAGCTGGACGATTCAGAAAAGGTTCAGGAAAGGCTGCCACGATGCACGTCATTCAATCTCTCCGTTCCCCCACAATGACTGGAATGAAACTGGGCTGAAGATGTTTGCCTCCCCAGGACTACGAGGAGCTTAGAGTTTGTCATCTGGGGCACTCATGGTCCCTGTATCCTTGCAGAAGGTCCCCTGGCCTCTATACACCAAATTGGGAGGCACAGCAGCCTCTAGGTCACGAGGCTGTGAGATCATAGTTCCGAGCCCAGGGTCTGCCACAGTGTAAATCCCCAACACCCAGCAACTGGTGTTATTAAGATAAATAAGAAACACCATGAGTGCTTAGGAAGAAAAATTCCACATCCATTCTGGATCTTGTTTTACGCTTCTAGTTATGTGAGACTTTGAAAACCCCCGGGGCTGGGCTATATTTGGTGCCAGGGGACAGTAGGAAACCCAGAGGGTGTGGTGGCACTTTCTCACTCGAGGGCATCAACACTACTGCCTCCGTTCTGCATTTCCTGCTTTAGAGCAGGCTGTCTGCTGGAGGATGAAAACCAGCCGTCCTCTGTCTTTCTTTTATGTTCAAACCTTCCTTTCTTGTCTTTGAAAAGGCGAGAAGGTTTAGAAAGGACACTTCTGGGGACACCAGACCACCTCTGCCTCAGCCGGTGCAGCCACCAAATGACCATGCACCGCGGCGGCTCCCTGCTGCTCCAGGAGGGGACCAGCCCGGGATGAATAAATCATCCACATTTCAAGCAGGATTATGGATATAAATGAAAGACGAAAAGCACATCAGGGTACCAGTTCGTCACACATCTCCACACAAAAGCGCGGTCTTGTTTTCCTCCTCATCTCCAGCTTACCCCACTTCCCACTGCACTTCGTGGCCAAACATGCACGACATTGAAAAGCAGACAGAAGAAAGTGGGTCAGGGGGAGAGGGAGGGAGGGAGGCAGGCAGGCCAGACTGACAGACGATTTGAGTGGGTCTGTGAGTGGCATCCATCGCCTCCGTTCTTGTCAGCACTCCGGATCCCCCTGAACTTGTGGGGTCAGATGATCTCCACCGAGGGCTTGGCTATCACCTCAGCGAGTGGTGCCGCCGAGCCGCAGCCTCGCTGAAACCTGTCCCTGCACAGGTTCCCCTGTTATCTCCACTTGCCCTGACAGCTAATACAGCTCCCAGAGTCGCCGTATATGCCATTAGGGCAGAGCAATGAAAGCGAATGCCGTTTTCTTGATGGCTTATGCAGAATTGCTGTAATTTGAAGCAAGCCTCCAAGGTCCTGCTTCTTCCTCTGGCTCTTCCCCGCCCCCCCCGCAACCCCAGCCCATCACCCCCCTTCCCTGGCTGCTCCCGGACCCCCATCCCCGCCCACCCCCGTCTCCGTCTGCCTTTCTTCTCCCTTTTCATACTGAATATATTGGGGCCCTGGCGGGCTGCCATTCTAACTGCACATTAGAAATGGTAGACTTTTCCTCTATCTGATTCTATAAAATGAGTTCACCAGAAGGTGCAGACCCAGCACATTCGTGGTTTTTCCTATAAATTACTTTAACACTGTGTCCAATCATATATATAATTTCAGATTTTCAATTTCAACTCACTGCTGTGTCAGCACAGACTCCACTGATATGTCTAACGTATTTAGCTTAAAATGAAACGGATGGCATTTCATTACCAGGAAGATAATATTTTTGAATATGTTTCCTGCATGGCGGGATCCATCATTATTCTGCCATTTTATGTTCAGTGTGTATAATAGCTTTTTAATGCTTTGACGTATTTTATTTATATACGTAATATTTTTCTAATACCATTGGACAGTTTTAACTCATTGGACACATTAAGAAATCCTAATTGAATGCTTTTAAATATTAGCCAGAGAGGGGAAAGGCTGAACAAATGGCCAACATTTTTATTTAAAATTTTGTCAAGAGTAACAAAAAAGGCACCAAAACTGTTCAGCGTTGAACCTATTCTCAGCCAACCTTCTCCCCATCCCCCAACACCCACAAGCTAGCCTCCCCATAAATATACACACTTTGGAGACAAAATAAAAAGGTAAAGAAAGATCCCCTCATCCCCTGAGACTTGGGAGCTGTCAGGGTGCAAGCACCGAACATGAGAAATCTTGAGCAAGCCCCAGTGTGAGTGACAGGAGCCCTCCCATTGGTGGAAGCTTCTGACAGCGCTGCAATCTTTAATACCAGGTTCCCGGCTCTTTGCCCAAAGTCATGGAATGTTTAAAAGGAGACTTTTTCTCAAAAGCTGTCTTTGCAAAGAAAATGCAAAGGAAAGTGTTTTCGCTTTAAAAACTGGCAGGGAGCTGACTTCACTGAAGGCATTTCAAATTAACAGGTAAGTGCTGGAGAGAGCACTTTCTTCTGGTTCTTTCCCCATGTCTGTCAAGGCAGCCCAGCTCGCCCCTCCCCAAGGAAAGATCTGGGAGTCAACCAGGGGAAGGTGCTTCCTGGGAAAAGCAGCTCAGTCAGTGGCTTGCTGGCCCCTGCACAGCCCTCAGCCTGGGCTCCCTCTCAAGGGTGGATGTGAGGTTTAACATTTTCCGTGGAGGAAGAGATCTGCCTTTCCAGTGAGGATGTATGTGTATGTTTCCCACCCCACCTACGGAAGCATAACTGACAAAGTCGTGTATATTTGAAGTACATTAAAGAGTACAACGTGCCTTTCCCATATTTAAAGTGCAGCCCCTACTTCTCTAACTGCTGCGCTCCCAGGGAAGAGCAAATAGACATGAATTCCAATTCTCAGCCACCTGTGATCACCTAGGGGACCCTGAGCAAGTTACTGCAGTCCTCTGAGCCCTGGACCAGTTATCTGTAAAACAGCTACCAGCTTCTGCCGTGGAGGTCGCTGCAAGAATAATACACTGACCGTGGAGGCATCTAACACAATCCATGGCTTCCACAGTAGACACACGATGACAATCGTGTTTCTTATAATTAACAACTCGCTTTGTGGTTAAAAGCGAGCCAATCTTTCCCCTTCTCTCTCCTTCAAACCCTCCAGTCTAAAACAGGAGACTCCAATCTGCACGCCAACAAAATAGCCTCCATCCTATAAATAAGAGTTGGCAGGAAAGCACAAACAATATCAGCATTTCATTCATTCCAACAAAGCTCCTTTTGGAATGAAACTCTCCCAAGTTTTGCCTGAGGATATTTTAAGGAGCTTTTTCTGGCTTGCTATTTTCCCCCCATGTTTGTTTACCTCCTTCTTCTTAAAAGAGTAGGAGATTACAGCACAAAACTCCGTAGAACAGAACTTACCACTAACAATTCCTTGGATCAATGTACATACTTCAAAGTCATTGCAATTTTTCCAGCTCTCGAAGAGTTGGTAAAATTATCACTACAATGGCAATCATATAACATATAAACGTATCAAACTAATATGTGCCTTTTAATTTACACATTATGTGTCAAATGCAATTTAATAACAAAAGAGGTAGGAAAATAATACTCTAAGAAAAGGGTGAGCACTTTTCTGGAAAGGTAAGTATTTTTGGCTTTGCTGGCTCAGTTCTGAAAACCAGATACAGAAAATACAGGAAGAATGAACATGACTGTGTTCCAATAAAACTTTATTCGCATAAACAGGCAGTTGGATATAGGCTTAGTTTGCAGACCTCTGATCTTGCATTTCTCAAAGCCTAGAAGTCCCAAAGTATAGAATCACAAAATCAAGCACAGAAAAAAGAAAATGTCAATAATATAATCCTTTAGGTTGGGCTAGGGATTTTAAGCCTTGCATTATTGGATTCTGCATCATCTATTATTCTTATGTCTATTTTGATATTCAAGATTTTATAGAAATTTGCTAAGAGGAAATTTCAGTTTTTCACTCCAAGCGTCTATTATACACAGTTCGAAGTTAACCTAATTTACTGATGACCTGTTAGATAATTTTGTTCAAGACAAAAAAAATTTATTCAACAACCTCCACTGAAAAATCATTATGTGCTAGACACTGGCAAAGAGCAGAGAATAAATAAATAAAATCTACCGTCACACATTTAATGGTTTAGTGGAAGGAAACAGTACACCCTGAAGCAGGTCAGTAAAAAGATACACTGGTTCCCACCAGTAAGTACTAATGACAATCAGAAAAGTTGGTGGAACAGAAAGGAGTGGATCCAGGGACAAGGGGGAGTCTTGAGAGTCCTCCCTGAGGAGGGAGCATGATCTGAGATTTGGAAGGACAAAAGTGACCATGCTCAGCCCTCTGAAAAGCTAGAAATAACAATGCAAAAGTCAAAAACCACATTAAAAGAGCTGCCTGGGTGGCTCAGTCCGCTGAGCATCCAACTTCAGCTCACATCATGATCTTACATGTCATGAGATCGAGCCCTGCATCAGGCTCTGTGCTGACAGCTCGGAGCCTGAAGCATGCTTTGAACTCTGTGTCTCCCTCTCTCTCTGCCCCTCCCCTGCTTGTGCTCACTCTCTCTACCTCTCTTCTCTCTTTTTCTCAAAAACAGAATAAACATTAAATAAAACTTATAAGAGAGCTTAGCAAGTAGAAAGAAAAGTAAGGAAGCCAGTGTGGTTGGAGTATGGAAATGACACAGTCACGTGGGCAGTTATATTTTGTTCCCAGCAAAAGAAAAGTGTTTGCACTGGTTAATTCCCAGTTATACTATTTGTTGACAACTTTGAAGAAATCACCCTAAAATAACTCCATGCACCTACTAGGGAACAAGAATTGGAAATTCCTAATTATTTTGTTACAGGCCTTGTTTATGAACCACATCCCTAAATTCCTGCTGTTCTAAAAGAGGGGAGAGAAATGTAGATAGGCATGTGCAGATCAGCACTGCCTTATTTTGCAGTGCTCTTTCAGAAACCAAAGCAGAAGCTATTTGATAATATTCCTCTTCAAAGTTATATGGTACTTTTCATCTAAGAATATCAGAGCACTCTGTCGCAATTAAATTATTAATCCTCATGACAACCCTATCAAGAAAGTATCTGCTTTATTATCAGTGAGAACACTTGGCATTTACATGCTCGTCTTGAGGATGCTATTCAATCACACGCAGTTAATTAATACATACAACGCATTCAGAAGGCAGGTCAGCATTCGGTCCCCAGTCACAGATTAAAAAAAAAAAAAAAAAACTCACCTGTGTTCCCAAAAGGATGAGTTATTTCTAGCCAGTTTATCCAAATGAGAGCAGTATCAGAAATTCTGTGATGCCTTGATCTTGCTTAAGAATCAATCACTTTTCCACCCCACACATACAGCTCCACCACAGCCCCGCCAAGCTGGCCAGGCAAGGACCCTGCCCCCATGTCCCGCCCCACCATGGCCCTGCCAAAGCCTGCCCCACACAGCCCCCAGAGGGGACACACCTTGAGCACCTGGCTCCGGTGGCCAAGGGGGGATTGCGTTTCTGGGCCCCGTGTGTCTGAAACAATGAAAAGCCCACCATCCCCAGGGTACCTGCACAGACAGCAGACTGAATCACACTCCTAGTCTTACTGTGAATAAGGCCTATCTACTTAACCTGGAGCTTTGGCAAAAGGACAGGCTTCAAGTCTGCCACACATCGGGAGGCGATGGAAGTTTTCTTGGGGAACACAGGCTGGGGACACCACCTTTGAGCTTTCACCTGGCCTTGCTACAGCTCACCAGGACCTCCCAGAGAAGAGCTCACACACTCACCTGAAGCCCCCAATTTTGCGTCTCTCATGAAGGGAATAGCCCTGATCACCTGGTCTGGAGGCCAGCAGGGCGTACAGCAACAGTCCTATAGGACTGTACACATTCACAGACCATTTTTTTAAATTATTTCTTTATTTTTGAGAGACATGGAGATGGTATGAGTGGAGGAGTGGCAGAGAGAGAGAGGGAGAGAGGGGAGAGGGAATCTGTGCTGACAGCACAGAGCCCAATGTGAGGCTCAAACTCACAAAACCATGAGATCATGACCTGAGCCAAAATGAAGAGTCAGATGTTTAATTACAACTGAGCCACCCAGGCACCCCTTTATTTGCATACCTTAAAGGTTACTGGCTTCGGGTCTAATATCCAATTAGTCTGAAACTAGGTGCTGACATCCTGCTTTCTGGAATACTCACAAGTCTTGGCACATCCTTAATAACTAAGACCTGCAAAAAAAAAATCAGCTTGCTTAGACGATCACTAAAGTTCAAGAGCCAGAGCAAGGTTAAACAATAAGGTTCATTTCTTACACATGCCTGCAAGACTGGGAGAGATAGCCCACCTGATTAAAAAAAAGAAATGCATAGAGACAAACACACAGAGACAAGCAAAATGAGGAGAAAAGAATAAGTTCCAAACAAAAGAATAAGATAGAACCCCAGAAAAAACCCTTAATGAAACAGTGATAAGTCATTTATATTATAAATTATGATAAAGAATTCAAACTAATGGTCTTAAAAATGCTCACTAAACTTGGGGAAAAACATCAGAAACTTCAATAAACAAAAATATAAGTACCCCCCCCACAAAAAAAATCACAGAACTGAAGAATACAAAACCGAACTGAAAAATACATTATAGGGTTTGACAGCAGGCTAGATGAAGCAGAAAAGAGAATCAGTAACCTGGAAGACAATGCAGTGGAACAAACCCAAAGAGAGCCACAAAAGAAAATATAATCCTAAAAAATGAAGATGGCTAAAGGGGTCTATGGGATAACATCAAGAGAAATAACATTTGCATTACAGGGTCCCCAGAAGAAGAAAGAGAGAGAGAGAAGGAGAGAGCAAGAGAGAGAGCAGAAAATTTATTTGAAGAAATAATAGCTGAAAACTTCCCTAATATGGGTTACGAAACTGACACCCATATCCAGGAAACAGAGAGACTTCCAAAGAAGATGAACCCAAAGAGACCCACACTAAGATACATAATAATCAAAATGTCAAAAGTTAAGGATAAGGAAGGAGAGAATCTTAAAAGTGGCAAGAGAGGGGTGCCCAAGTGGCTCAGTCAGTTCAGCGAACAACTCTGGATTTCAGCCTCAGTCATGATCTCATGGTCATGAGATTGAACCTCAAGTCAGGCTCCATGGAGCCTGCTTAGGATTCTTGCTTTCCTTCTCCCTCAGCCACTCCCCCATGTGTGTTCGCTTTCTCTTCTCTCTCTTCTCTTTCTCTCTCTGTCTCTCAAAAAAAAGCGGGGGACGAAGCAGTACAAGAGAAAAACAAATTGTTACAAACAAGGGAAACTCTGTAAGACTATCAGCAGATTTCTCAGCAGAAATTTTTCATGTCAAAAGGCATGCTTTGATATACTCCAAGTACTGAAAGAAAAGAATTTCCAACCAAGAATATTCTACCTAGCAACATAATCATTCAGAATTGGGAGAGGTAAAGAGTTTTCCATGCAAACAAAAGCTGAAAGAGATCATTAATACTAAACCAACCTTACAAGAAGTGTTAAAGGAACTTGTTTAAGATGAAAAGAAAGGGCACTAATTAGTAACAAGAAAAAAAATAAAGTAAAAATCTCACTAATAAAGGTAGATTATCTACTTATAAAGTTAATATGAAAATTAAAGACAAAAGTGTATAAATAAACATAACTATAATAATTAGTTAAGAGATACACAAAATAAGATGTAGAATATGGTATCAAAAACATAAAATGTTTGATAGTAAGTCTGAAAGCATTCTAAAACTCTACATCAACTTAAAATACTTTCCTTTATATATAGACTGTTAGAGATGAGCCTAATGGTAATCACAATGCAAAAACCCATAGCAGATACTAAAAAGGAGAAAGGAATCTAAACATAATTCTATAGAAAGTCATCAAACCATAAGAGAAGAAATCAAGAGAAAGAGAGAGGAAATATAAAACAGATTTAAAAAAAAAACAAAAATAAGGACATACCTATCAATACTTAAAAAGTAAATAAACTAAATTCTCCAATAAACATACAGCTGCTGAATGGATTAAAAAAAAAAAAGACCCATATACACGCTGCCTACAAGAGACTCACATCAGATGTAATGACATACACAAAATCAAAGTGAAGGCCTTGATAGAAAATGATGTTTCATGCAACGGAAAGCAAAGAAAGCTGAGGTAGCTACACTGATATCACAAAAATACTTTAAAATGAAGACTGACAGGGCAAATGTGTGGGTCAGTCAGTTAGGCATCCTGCTCGTGATTTCGGCTCAGGTCATGATCTCATGGTCATGAGACTGAGCCCCATGTCAGGGTCCATGCTGGACATGGAGTCTGCTTAGGATTCTCTGTTCCTCTCCCTCTATGCTTGCCCAACTCATGCTTTCTCTCTCAAAAACATTTTTTTAATGAAGACTGTAATAAAAGACAAAATAGGCATTACATAATGATAAAGGGGTCAATCCAGCAAGATGATATAACATTTGTAAACCTTTATATCCACCCAACATAAGAGCATATAAATACATACAGTATATACTAACAGAACTAGAGAAACTGACAATGATATATTAATAGTAAGGGATTTAAGTACCCCACTTACTTCAGTGGATAGATCATCCAGACAGAAAATAATGAAACATCAACCCTTAAATGACACATTAGACCACACAGACTTAACATATATATACAGAATATTCCATCCTAAAGGAACTAAAGGAAGAAGAATAAACAAAGCCCAAAATTAGTAGGAGAAAAGAAATAATAACTATCAGAGCACAAACAGAAACTAACAATAGAAAAGACCAAAGAAAGATCTCATTCATTGAAAAGGTGAAAAAAATCAACCAACCTTTAGCTACACATACGAAGAAACAAAAGCTCTCAAAATCATAAATGAAAGAGAAGTTACAACTGATACCAAAGAAATTCAAAAAAATTTGAGGCTACTATGAATAATAATACACCAACAAATTGGCCAACCTAAAAGAAATGTATAGATTCCTAGAAACATACACTCTTCCAGCACTGAATCATGAAGAAACACAAAATCTGAGTAAAACTATTATAAGTAAGGAGATTAAATCAGTAATCAAAAAACTCCCAACAAAGTCCAGGACCAGATGGTTTCACTGGTAAATTCTACCAAACATTCAAAGACTTAGTACCCAACCTCTTCAAACTATTCCAAAAGTTTAAAAGGAAAGAACACTTTCAAGTTCATTTTATGAGGCCAACAAAATCCTGATTCCAAAACCAGACAAAACCACAAACACACACACACACACACTGCAGGCCAATATCCCTGAGAAACATAAATGCAAAAGTTCAAAATATGAGCAAACCAAATTCAACAATACATTAAAAGGATTATACAACATGATCAGGTGGGATTTATTCTAGGAACGCAAGGATGGTCTAACATCTGCAAATCAACCAACATGATACACAACACTAACAAAATGAAGGATAAAAAAATCATGTGAACATCTAAATAGGTGCAGAGAAAGCATTTAACAAAATTAAACATCAATTTATGATAAAATCTCTCAACCAAGTGGGTAGAGAGGAAACATACCTCAACACAATTAACACTATACAGGACAAGCCCACAGCTATTGTACTCAACTGAAAGCTGAAAACTTTTCCCTCATAATCAGAAACAAGACAAGGATGCCCACTCTCACCAGTTTTGTTCAAATACTAGTAGAAATTCTAGCCAGAGCAATTACGCAAGGCAAGGAAATAAAAGGCAACCAAATTAGAAAGGAGAAGTAAAACTGTCACTATTTATGAACTTTATGGATTTTATATATAGAAAACCCTAAAGAATCCACAAAAAAAAAGTTAGAATCAACAAATTCAGTAAAATTGCAACATAAGATCAACATATGAAAATCTATTGCATTTTTATACACTAACAATAAACTATAAAAGAAATTAAGAAAACCATCCCATTTAGAACTGCACCAAAAAGAATAAAATATCTAACAATAAATTTAACCAAGGTAGTAAAAGACCTATACGTTGGAAACTGTAAGTCACTAATGAAAGAAACGAAACATGACACAAAGGAAAGATATTCTATGTTCATGGATCAGAAGAATTAATATTGTTAAAATATCCATGTTATCCAAAGAAATATACAGATTTAAAGCAATCTTTATAAAAATTCCAATGGTATTTTTCACAGAAGTGGAACAAACAATCCTAAAATTTGTATAAAAACAAAAAAGACCCAGAATAGCCAAAGCAATCTTGAGAACAAAGAATGAAACTGGAGGCATCACACTCCCTGATTTCAAATTACACTGCAAAGCCATGGTATGGCATACCATGGTTGCATACACTGCAACAGTATGGTATTGGCATAAAAACAGATGCACAGATCAATAGAACAAAATAGAAAAAAGCAAATATAAAACCACACATATATGATCAATTAATTAATGACAAGGGAAACAAGAATAAAGACTGAGGAAAGTTCAGTCTCCTCAATAAATACTGTTGGGAAAACTGGAAAGCCACATGCCCAGGAATGAAATTGGACCATTATCTTAAATAGTACACAAAAATTACCTCAGAATGGATTCAAGACTCAAATAGAAAACTAGAAGCCATGAAATTCCTAGAAGAAGGGCAGTAAGCTCCTTGACAGTCGTCTTAGCAATATCTTTATGAATCCAACCCCAGAACCAATGGCAACAAAAACAAAAATTAACAAGTGGGACTACATCAAAGTAAAAAGCTTCTGCAGAGCAAAGGAAACCACCAATAAAAAGACAACCTACTGAATGGGAGGAGATATTTGCAAATCATATCTGACAAGGGCTTCACATCCAAAATACATAAAGAACTCACAAAACAACAAAGGAAGATCTGAATAAACATTTCTCCAAAAAAGACATTGTCAACATGAAGATAAGGCTGAAGAAACCTACAATAAGTTTTGGGGGAAAACCTTTCCCTTTTCTCAGGATGGGTTTACATCCCTTACCTGGGATGCGCAATCAACGGCCAACAGTAGGTAAAATGGCTGACTGACTGCCAACGCCCAAGTCTCACCCAAGTTGTGATTTGTGGCCACACATGCAGAGTCACCTGATAGTATGGATTTGTGACATCTTCATGGAGGGACAAGTACTGTGGTGTGTTCCTTATTCCTTACTAGAGGAGATTTAATTTTCTTAACAAAGTATTCGGGTTCCTTAGGGTCCAAATACAGCTCACCATTTCAACTGCATCTACCACCATCTCCACGTGCGTACCCATGAACTTCAGCCACAGTTCCTGAACCAACGTGCCCCGTCCTCACTCCACACACAGCTGCCTCACCCTACTCCCCAGTTT
This sequence comes from Helogale parvula, assembly GCA_004023845.1. Classification (NCBI taxonomy): domain Eukaryota; kingdom Metazoa; phylum Chordata; class Mammalia; order Carnivora; family Herpestidae; genus Helogale; species Helogale parvula. The sequence goes on along the minus strand of PJEM01010429.1, from coordinate 37,001 downwards.
TCCTTCTCCACCTAGAAAACTCCTTTTCAGATTTCAAGGTCCAGCTCCAACAAAATCCTCCCATGTCTATAAATTCTTCCATGACTTGACCAGGAACAATCCATTATTCCCTACTCTGTGATCTCCAATGCCTCGTATGCACAGAGATGAGAACACTCCTGGCATTTTATACTTGTCTCTCCACCAAGGATTTTCCTTTCTCCTGGTAACTTCCCAAATGTTTATTTGGACATCCATACACCCCCTGTGCAGCCCACACTGGACACAACCAATAAAAAAAAAAAAAATGGGAGGGGGCCTTATAGAACATGGCTTGATTTGTCTCCCATTTTCTTTGATTTAGTAGACTAGAGACGTTGCTAGGGAGCCTGTCTCCAGGTGCAAAGTTAGACAACCTTACACAGAAAACACAGACTGCTGAGTGCACCCAAAGGGAAGTTCCAACACAGCCTCCTTTTTTCCCTAGTCCCCGTGGGGAAAGAGAACAAGATTCCTAACCAAAAAGAGGGTGAAACATTCAAGGTCTCATCACTACCAGGAGAACACCCTGCACACTGATGGGAAAAGAGGCTGCAGCATAGTTTTGGCTGTCTGCAGGTCTCCATAGAGACTGGGGACAAAGAGCTCCTCACCAGAGGATCTCCTAAGGGGGCAACAGCGGCACCCCCAGGCCTCAGGCTGCCCTGGAGGGATGGCCACTGACAGTTCTGTTACCAGCCAAATGAGAAGAATCCTTCTTCTTTTGTTTTTTAATTTTTTTAAATTTATTTTTGAGAGAGAGAGAGCAGGGGCAGGGGAGAGTCAGAGAGAGAGGGAGATACAGAATCTGAAGCAGGCTCCAGGCTGAGCTAGCTGTCAGCACAAAGCCCGATGCAGGGCTCGAGCCCATGAACTGTGAGATCATGACCTGAGCCGAAGCCAGACACTTAACCGACTGAGCCACCCAGGTGCCTCAAGAAGAATCCTTCTTAACAAGAACATTCTGGTATTCTGAAACCAGGTTCCCCAGGCACAGGTAAACACATCCTATGTACACCTCCATCCAGTCCCTTAAAAGTGTTTATCAAAGAGTCCATTACGATCTCACTACAGCACTAGGGTTGCCACATAAAATACTGGACTCCCAGTTAAAAGTGAATTTCAGATGAGCAAATAATTTTAGTTGTAAGGATTTCAGGTGAATAGCAAGCCTGTTTTAGTAACAAATAGGATCCACACAATATTTCGGACATGCTTATACTTAAAAAAAAAAAATCATTCACGGTTTATCTGGAATTCAAATTTAATGGGAGTCTTGTGTTTTTAGCTCCTAAAACTGCCAACTTTGTACGGTATCAAAACTCGAACTGTTGCATTTAATCAGCCTACTTTTCATTTAAGGTCTGCAGGCTTCAACTAATTTAGTAGACGGTCTGGAAACTAAAAAAAAAAGCTGATATAAAGCAACCACCCCCAAAGGGGATTATCCTAGGGACCTGGACCAATACAATGACTCAGGGCACATAGCATGGATTTATTTGTGTTGTTGTTGGTTTGTTTGCTTTGCTAAAAGAGTCTGAAGCATGAGGCGGTTTTTATTTTCCTTTCATCTGGGAGTTGGCACACGCTTACTACAACCGGACCTACCAGCCTGCTCCAAGGGACAGATATGAGACATCGGAGACCCTCCAGAAGCTCACTCATCCCTTGCAGAATCATCAAAAAAGCTGGCCCACTTCTTGAGAGCTCATTCTCTCGTTCCTCCTGATCCCATCTGGATCCAGAGATGGATGAGCAGCCACACAAGCCAGAGCAGAAGAACTGGGCTGTGTGAGCAAGAAGTCACTACGGAACTTCTCCTGGGGCTCCTCAAAAGAAAACGAGTTCAACCTTCTGCATTAGCTCGCTTGACTCATTTGCCGTTCACGGCAAGGAGGCTGAATTACAGCAGCGTGTAATCGTTAACTAGTAATGTTTTCTTTGGCTCATGGCTCTGTGGTGACCCTTCCCCTGCAGTTAGGGAGGCCATCCCCAGGACCCTAAAGAGCACAAAGTGTGCGCCATTCTCTCTGCTGGGGCATTCACAGGGAATTGGGTAAGGTGTCGCTATGCGGGGTTTTCAGGTAAGTACCCTGTCCCTTGCCTTTCATTTTCCTTAAAATTTTTTTACCATCTTTAAGAAAGGAAGTCTGAATTCAAACCTTATTTCCAAGTCAGAAAAAAAGATTCTTTAAATCTCGTTTCTAAAGCAGAGACATCCTCTTCTCTTTTCTTGATGTGCCATCAGGAGCTTTAAAAGCAATCCTCTTGTGTCTGTCACAGTGACTCAGAAAACTAGGCCAGTGATGATGCTGTCATTTACCGGCTCTATGGCATATGTGCCCTACCATCTTTCATTTCTATGCTTCAAAATACTAAGTGGGCCACACTGAGACATCTTTTTGTCACAAAGCACTCCGTGTAATGGTTTTCAGAACACGAAGAGGGAAATGGAAACGTGGGGGAGGAGGTACTTTTGCATAATTGCTGTTTATTTCTGTGGCAAGTCACTAGTTGGGAAAACATGTATTTGAGGGACATTTAAGGGCTGGCATTTCAATCCTTGACTTCAGTCCTTAGAACCGCCATTTGCATGGTGACATTTAAAACTTGACCATCCTAGACTGCCTGATTGCCAGACAGCAGCCACTCTGGCAAGAGCTAACTCCAGAGGGAAGGAAAGAGGCTATCTTCTAAAAGGAATGAATAAATGTCTGCCCGGGCCCCCCATCAGTCCAAATAAGCAGCTGCATTCAAAAGGCTTCTCCTATCTCGTAGAGCCAGAAAAGGTGAGCTGTTCCAGGAGAGGCCAGAGGAAAACATACTAGAACGTCTGTGGGGAATAAATAAATAAATAACTTATTTCTTAAAGGAGAATGCTAAAGCTCAATTGGAAGATAAGAACAGTACTTCCTATTCACCCCATCCTACCTCCTTTTCAGTAAGCCTTAAGGCAGAGCACATACAATTAATTTGAATCTGTAAAGTCTACCCAGACTGGGCTGATTGTGAGGGCCTGCCCACCGAGTAACTCCCCTGCAGGAGAGACCATTTTTTTCCTAGTGTGTCATGCGCCCGATTCTCTTTAGATTATAAGCCTTGATGTTGGGAAAGAAGGCGAATGAAACTCTTCTTTCATTTCTTCCTTGTCCCTTACACCTGTACCTCTGCTGTCTTCTTTAAGCACTTGTTTCCTTTTTTTGGCCCACCCCCCCAAAAATTTAGAGAAGCAAGACAGTCAGAGAGACACAGGTGGTAAGATGGGATAGGGAAGGGCTAAAGAAAGCCTATGGTGGGCCGCTAGCATGGGTTTTCACTCCTCAAGAGGCTGGGTGAAATGCTTCTAGAAAAGGATAGACCAGTTCCGTCTCTGATAGTAACAATACAGTAACAAGAAAACACTAATATAAAGCTTACACTTTAAGTACTTCTCATATGGTAACTCATTCAATCCTCCAACACGCAAGAGATAGATACTAATGTTACTTACTCCCTTTAGCATGTGAGGAGACGGGCCCAGAGAGGGTGACTAACTTGCCCATCATCACACGTAAGTTGCAGAAGAACCAGGACCTGAACGTGGCAGCCTAGCTCTGCCATCTCTAGGCTACCTCCTGTGGTTTGTAAATAGTATCCTTTTCTGTCTGCGCTGTCTTCCTGCTCTCTATTAAGTCCCTTACTTCTTTTCTCTTGGGGCTGAAACACAGGCAGACAAATTTACTGTTTCAAGAGTGTGCCGAATGTTTCCAGAGTCCAGAAAGGCATGAAACAATAGAAGATAGGAAATATGCCAGCTTCAACCCACAAATCAAGGTCATTTCCCAATATACGTGTATCAGCTGCTCAGGGTTTAATCAGAGAAGCCGTAGCAGGTATGAGACAGACTGAACCCTGATGGACTGGCAGAAGTAGGTTGGGCTGAGTGTACACACACGTCATCACCAGGATCTGACTCACACAGCTGTGGCAGCTGGTTAAGCAAGGCCATCGCCCTCCCGAGTACTTTTGAAGCTAGACGTCTACAGGAAAGGCTATTCAAAAGGGAAGACATAAAGTGGGGGAGATCAAGAATAAACGAACCCCAGAAGAATGATAGGGAGCCCTAGTGAGTTCTTACTGGCTCTGACCTTGATGGGATGGGCGTCTTGCAGATGCTAGAATGACAGGGGAAGCTTTGATATGAAGCTCAACACAGCAGGAGGTCCTGGAGCCGAGAAGGATCTTGAGGACAGTGCACAGAGGCAAGCTTGGCCACGATCTCCCACCAACAAGTGAACAGGAAGAAAGGAGGCGGCGCCTGTCCGGCAACATGGCTGCTGCAGCTTTGCTTCCGCCCTCAGCCTCCCACAAGGTTGTCTCCTACGGCCTCTCGTACCTGGACAGACGCAGGAAGGGAGTTCTGGGAAATGTGGTTTGGCCCTGTGGGACCAACCCATTTCAAAGGCACCAAGCCCTTTGGTTGAAAGTATTTCACCCCTCAGTCTTGGTGGAATCATCTCCTTATCTAACCAGCTTCACCTCTCAGTAAGTGTGGAAGGTAGAAAGGCTGAAACGTTAAGATATGGATTCTGGAGCCACACAGATCTGAGTTCAAATCCTAATGCCACTTACTGGCCAAGTGACCTCTGTAGCTTTTAATTTATGGATTTGCAAAATAGGAGTAGTAATAAAGCTCTCATCACTGAAAACAGTAAAGATTAAGTGAGATAATAAAAGTACTAGGTTCTACGTCTAGCACATAGTAACACTAATATTTATATGTAATATAAAGTAACATATATAACCATAAACATAGTGTAATAAAGCTAATGATCACTTTTATTAATACTTTCTAATTTTGCAATAAATTATTTAAAAAACAGATTAATTGAAAATGCACTTTCTCAGCCAGAGTTCTTATACTTCATGAAGAATGAGGTCTTCAAAGAACAATCTATGAGGTCTTCTAATTTAGTTCCCTCATATATTCAGTGTTCATATAAGATATACTAATTAAAATTTTAAAATATTCTTTACAAAGATGTAAATAGGGAATCCCTTGAGCACTTGAGTGTTTTGTGTTTTTTGGTTTGTTTTGTTTTTAGGATCTTCATCTAAATATGCTTACTTTAAGCTAGGAGAAATCAGTAACAAGAAGGCAATGAGAAAAAATACAGATACCTGGGATCCACACCACAAATTAAGTTTGCGGCTTGTAAGCATTGTTTGATTTCTGTGAGTTATAAGATTCCTAAAATTCAGAATGGGTATGAATCATAGAAGCAGCTTTATTCAACCCTGCTCTGATGCATCAATCTTTTCTAAACCATTCTTGATATAGTCTGGGGCTTAGAAATATCAAGTGATGAGAAATTCACTCCTCCTGGAGGCAGATCAGCCCATATGGAGACAACTCGAAATTGTCATTATTCCTTTTAAAGCCAGATTATGCCTCCTTGCAACTTAGAGCTATTGGTGGTTGTTCAGTCCTCTTTCTCCAACAGAGTAAGTACAGAACATTGATCTTTAGTCTTTAAGAATAGGGTTAGTTCTATGGACCTACTTCACTCCAAAGTATAAATGCTCCCATACACACAAACTCTACACATAATCCTGGGAGCTTCTCAGAGATCCTTTAACTCCTGCTGACTAAGCCTCCACATGACCTCTCTCCCTTTATTTAAAGACAGTTGTCAAGTTCCTTCTGAATCTTCCTTTGTGCAACTGTCCTATCAACAGTTTTTTCGGTGTGATTTAAAGATTCTTATTCTCATGGGTCTGCTACCATCAATCAGCATATCTTTCCAATGTCTCTCTTAATATGTTGCACTTGAAAATAAACACAATGCTACTGGAGCGACCTGAGAAATTCAGAGCAATGTTAAATCATCATCACTTGAGCCACTCGTGTTCTGATTCAGTACAGAGCAATATTGCATGAGCTCCTTGGCAACCACATCATAGTGCTGCCGTGACTTGTATTAAGTGGGGCCTCAGTTTTCTAGTTTGCAGATGGTTGGAGTAGAGAACCTTGACGATCCTTCCAATTCTAAACTCTGAGTCTACAGAAAGGCCCCCCAGCCCCCAGCCCGAAGGTTATAAGTTCATCAACAAATTCAACACAGAAGATGATACCGGCAAACATACTGGTAAGTTGTTACTGTGATCATGTGATACAACATACAAGAGGAAAGCATCATATCGGTGATGCTTAGGTCACATGCCCCTTGCCTTGATGACCAGAGGACAGGGAGCATATGGATTTTTCAGCTTTCTTTAAGACAGAGTTCTACATCTCAACACAATGATGTGCTCTCTCCCAACACAAAGGATTGGAAGGGGGACAGCCAAAATCTTTGACTCTGATTACAAAGAGAATAGGTAGAAAATGGAAAGATCTATGATACTTACTAAAATGCCAATTAAGAGAAAACAGCTTTTCCCATATTACCTTTGAAGTGCATTTTCAGGTTAATAAAGAGCTTTCATAAACATTAATTCAAACTATGTTGCTTGGAAGACTACTTCTGAAGCTCTATTACACTATCCTAATTAATGTGCAGCAAAGAAACACTGTAGATTTACCAGTCTCTCAGAAATGAGGGGTTCCCGATCATTACCAAGCTCATCATTTAGCATTTATGCATGTGTAGGAAGCATATGAATTTGTAGGCTCCAATTCAGCTGTTGTTCTATGGTTGAACTCCACTAATTTAAACAACTTGAGGCCAGATGTGTGGTAAAGGGGTGATTTATCTAGATTAGTTATCACAAGCTGATGGCCACAATCCTTCTTTGCAAAACACACAGCGCATTCTGATCCTAGGAAGCCTTGGCATTATGAATTCCTTTCACTTGGTTGAGTGTTTTGTTTGCCTGCTAATATAAAATTCATTGAGGCAGCAGGCAGCAACGGGAACTGTTAGGAGTTCAAGTCCAGTGTACCACAATCCCATTGCTGTATGACTAATGGCAAAGAGGGCATCCCAGAATAACTCACTTACCTTTTTGGCATAAGAGTAGGCTTCCTGCCTATGTGAAGCATGCATATCGGTTATAGAGTGGGTTTGGGATGAATTTACAAATCTGGTTACCACCAGAGAACAGGACCATTTCCACTGTGGTTCTGTAACTCCTTGGCAAAAATGCACCAGAGTGCTCAGTGGGGAAAAGAAAAGTGATCATTGTGGGGATATTGGATGTTACATTAGAGTAAGCACTCCGGCACAAAAGAATATTGTTTGTGAAGTGCTAGTTTCAGGTCACGTAACACTGAATTTCCATCGTGATGCTTTTAGGATGCAAAATGAGGGGGCAACAGTCAGTGATGCTTAAATCTGCATAACCAACTGGGCAACTACCGAGGGTTCTGCAGCAAGTTCAGAGGAGTGGCAGATGGGAAAAGGAGAGGCTCAAGATCACCCTATGAACTGTGGAATCTTTACTTCCTGCTGCCAGACTTGAAGCATGACATTTCAGCTAATCAAAGCATGAATAAGACCTATTAAAAAAAAAAAACCAGCTTGTGTCATCCAGGTGCACAAGAGATTAGTTTATATGAGAACTACAATAGCTTACTTCTCAGAGAAAAATAGAGAAGCAATTTTGAGAAACCAAAATGAAATGAGAAGGTTACTTTGGAACACGTTGTCTTGGAGCTAGAAAGACTTTAATAGGATTTATCTCATTCAAGTGTCCCTGGGTCCACATATCCCTTTCTTCCTTGCATATGAAAAAAATATTGTGCAGTTCCTCTGTCTAGGCTCCCTTCAACTAATGTCTAAAGTCGCTCTGTTAGTAAGTGGTAGGACTGGGGGGTCCAAATAGTCCTGTTGGACTATAAAACTGTTGTTCTTTCCTCTTCACTACCCTACTTCACTTGTCTTTTAAGCACTTTTATTAGTACTTTTTAAATTAGCCATTAGTCAGCATAGACTTGGCTATGTTGTAGTAACAAACAATTCCTGATATCTTACTGGCCTGACAGGTTGCATGGTCCCGTGTGGACTGTGGAATTCTCTCAGAAAGCTCTTCTCCAACCAGTGTCTTAAGGACCCCTACAGCTTCCAGTTTCCATCTGGAATCCTTCGTTTCCAAGACATCCATAGTACGACATCCAAGAGCCAAGCATCACATTTGTGATGCTGACACATCCCCTTTGCCTGGTGACCAGAGAGCAGGGAAAGGGAGAGTATCAATCTATCAGCGTTCTTGGTGGGAGACAACGTTCTACATCTCAACACAATGGTGGATTCTCCTGTGATACAAACGGGAATTAGAAGCTGGACAGCCAAAAATATTAAGAAATGTTCATTACATCTACTGTGGGCAGCCCACTATGCTAAAAGCTATATAGAATAAAAAAATAAGTAATGCATGGCTGTGGTTTTGAAAGAAAATGATATTCTAATCGTCTGGGAGACTGATCCACAGAATCTGTAATTTCAGATAATACAAGAAAGTAAAACAATGGAAAGGAAGCATGACAAATGTTATTTAGGGAGCTAAGCAGTCTCAAAATTCCATGTTACATTTCACATTCCTATCAAGCGATAATGTCAACTAACCTTCCTCACTTATTCAGAAATGGGGAAAAAAACATCTGTAGAGAGAAAATTATTCTCTTCACATGAAATTTGAAGACAACATTTAAAAAAAATATTTTTCCGCCACTCTTAACGTCACTGAAACTCCATTTTCTCATCTGGAAAATTATTACATGCATTCTAAATTTCCTTTGGTAGTGCCCCGCTACAGTAGTAGGCACTCAAGTAAGTAGCATTTCTCCCCCTTTTCTTGACCTTGGTCATGTTTTGGGACTGCATCCAGTAAAGGAAATAGTGGTTGTACCTGCCACAGGTTGGTCTCCTGGAGTCATTCTTTCTTGGACTTCAGTCTCATTGTCAGAACCTACCCTGTCACATTCACTTTCCTAGGGTCTTGCTAAATGGCCAGCAAGGTAATTTGAGGAAATAGTTTTATGATTGTCTTAACAGAAGGATGATTTCTTGGTATATTATTTTTCCAAAGTAAAATACTGTATATCAACAGTGGTCCTGTCTCAAGGGGTGCTAAAAATAAATGGCAGGATTTTTAGACAATGTGTCAGCCCCAGAGAGCAAATATATCCATGCCAAAGATTCTCGAGCTCAGCACTACTGACATGTAGGGCCAGATAATTCTTTGTTGGGGGGGGGTAGGTGGTGGGCTGTCCTGTCCTGCGCATCCTAAGATTCGCCAGAAGCCAATGGCAGCCTCTTCCCAACTCCCAAGTTGTGACCTCTACCAATGTCTCCAGATGTCCTGTGGGTCAGAAGGCAAAATTGCCCACACCTCCCCAACCACATATAAAGGGATATTTTCATTCTCTATATGGCAAATGTGTTGCCTTCTAAAAGCCTTTGCCTTTGACAACGGAAGCCTTATTTCATTGAGCTACACACCCTCCAAACATGATGGTGATCCTGTTTCAAAATCAGAGGTAAATCCTCAAAGCCTAATCCAATTATGGTAATCCCAATGCCTTTACCAAAAGTAGTGTAGGAACCGTCATGTAACTGAAAGCCAGCAAAGAAGAAATGAGGAAGAGACTGCTATAGGGCTTCCACAACAGGCTTTACTCCTGGCAGAAATACTCAAAGGACCTGTTCTCTTTTCCCATTGGATATTACTGTGCCTCTATATGATTTCCAGGACAACAAAAATTGTGACGATTTTAGCTATTATCAGAACAAACGCAACAAGAGTAAGAATCCAGGTCTTTGATGTGACTGACAGAAATTTACATGATCATGGAGCTACCCCGCCTCCCCAGGCTTCTTGTAAAGTATATTAATAATTTTCCCTTTTGTTTAAGCCAATTCATTCAGGGTTTCCTATTAATGAGAGCTAAGCACCTTGTCTACTACTGTCCACATATCGCATCAACATAGCAGCCAGCAACCTCAGCCTATAGATGCTGTTTGACCAAAGCTGCCGCTACATAATTAAAAAACAGGTAATACTGAAGAGTAGGCAATTCAGTTTATTCTCCCTCAATGAATCATATTAAAAAAAACATGTATTGTGATAAAACTAAAGTGCTCTAGGTGTGACAAATGTGAACACTGCATCTTAGCATTTCAGGAGAGAAGAAATGCAAGCATGAGAGCTACATTAAAATTACCTCATATTAAGGATCTGTCAATTCACTTATTAATTCAACAGCTATTTATTGAATACCTACTTCATGAAAGGTGCACTGTGGTAGGGAGAACAAACAGATTGAAAGTACCCTGCCTTCAAGTGGCTTACAGGGCAGGAATGAGAAAGCATGAGCAGAAATTACTAAAATAGCTAGGTTTGGTTCGTTTATTTGTTATTTTAGGGATCCTTACAGTAGTCTAATTAGAATATTATGGGTGTGCAGATGAGGATCACGTCACAATCTGTAATCTGTAATCAATGAAAGTTTCATTCTAAAGGAGTAATACCCAGCTGAGTCTTGAAGGACAGGTACTGTTTATTTACAATGGGGAGCGCCATGGTTGAAAGGTAGGAAGCACCAAACAGGGAAAATCAAGCACACGGATGAATGATGAGCTCTCATCAAGTCATCTGTCTGGAATATTGAATATGTGAAGGGTAGTCATGGTCGTAACGAAGACATTGACTGTGGCCAAATCATGAATGGTCTTAAACATAATGGTAAGGAAAGCTAAAGTCAGGGGGAAAGGCAAAATAAGAATTAAACAGGATAAAGATCCTCAAAGTTACAAATTAAGGAACATGTTTATTTCCTTATTCTCAAAGGAAGGACAAAACCAGGAAAGACGAGTATTAGACCCCTTTGACTTGGGTAAAATAGTGTTAATCTAAGTATCTCTGGTTGTCTTCTCCATCTGAGGCCTAAGATGAGCGATTCGTGAAACATCCAATGGCCTCTCTCATCCTTTCCAGCATCACAGAGTTGATACATCAGCAAGCTATAAATAGGAAAAGGCTATAAAAAATCTAGGTAGCACTTTACAACTTTTCCTGCTTCCCTTTCCCCCAGGAAGATCCTTATACATAGCCTATTTTCCTTCAGGCTTGTGCAAGTTTTCAACCCTCAAGTAAACACAGGTAATGTTAGCTTTTTAAATAAAGATGATTCGGTTTCTAGTCATATTCCCAAGTTGATTCAGTAATTCAACATAGATTCTGTTCTCAAATTATAGCATAAATCATTTACTGTATAGTAGGTGGTTTAATGATTTCACAGAAAATGTAAAATCAATTTCAATGCAAATGTAACTTCAATAGAAATCACCACTTCCCCCACTTATCAACTGTGTGACTTTGGAGATATTATCTAACCTTTCCAAGCCTATTTCATAAAAAAAGAAAAATTGAAACAACCATATCTGCCTTTGAATGTTGGTGAAAGCACTGAATAAGGTGATGTACCTAAATCACCAAAACAAATCCTGGTACCTCGTCAGTGCTCAGCCAAAGTTGGGGGGCAGGTGTCATTTAGTGAGAGCCACAGAAACAGAAAGTAGAATAAAGAGAACACTTGTGAAAGAATATACAAACACCTGACAGAAACTAAGAGAAGAGATTATCACAGGACCTCAGGAGAGACTAAGAAGCGGGAAGGCAAAAGCTGACCGAAGCATCTGAGACCAGGCCATTTCTGCATCACATGTTAATGGACCTACTGGGCTCCTCCTCACTCAGCAAACTGGCAGCTTCTGATTCCCTGAGCACATGGCAACAAGGACCATCCCAGACGCGGCTCTGCACCACCGCTACATCCAAATACTGAACGCGGCTTTGAACTATGGGAGATGGGAGTCAGTTTGGTCCAGCCTGGGTCCAGTGCCAAACAATCACGCCATCCACTGGGCCTGTCCTCCTGGCCCAGTGCCCACTCACAGCTGAGACAGAGGTCCTCTAGGAAGAGGACATGACAAGGGAAAGGAAGCAACTGTCACATCGAGTACAGTCGACAAAAAGAAAATCCATAATGCCCTCACTGTGAGGTCCTCCACGTTAAACAGAGGAAATAGCGGACTGTGGTATCCCTAGAAGAATCCCATTTCAGAGTTCAGAGGAGCACGAGGAATGTTCAGCAGCAGCCTCTGCCAACTGCTTAGCTTCTACCCCGGCTCTTTCCCTCCCCGCTGTAATATATTCAGGTCTCTTCCATTATGGCTGTGTGTGTATTTCAGTTTGGCATCTCCCTCGGTAGTGAGGCGGAGGTGATCATATTTCAGGAGGCGCTAGTTCCTGCGCGTGGAGTTGCCTCTGTGTTATAATTGCTTTCTGCCATGCAGCTGCCACACATGAGCTAATCTACATGCTGTATGGCTCCGTTTACAGCAAGCCGGCCTCACACTGAGTGTGGAGAGAGGCAGGCTCTGCCCGCAAATCTTGCTTCCTGAGTCATGTCATTTCTTTGGACGATTTGCGGTCTGATAATGACCGTGTCATGATTGTGCAGTGATAACTCCGAATGCCTCAACACCCTTGATGGATCTTAGCATAAATTGGCCATTTATCAACACGTGGGACCTTTTGAATTTCCATATTCGAGCTGTTCTGCCGTAACACTGATTAATTGTTCAAGGCCCAGTGTAACCTCCACATCCTGTGTTATGGAGAGGTTACAGTTACCCACGTGACTTCATGAGCTCTCCCTGGGAGGAGAAAGTGCTGCTTAGTCCCCGGTGGGAGGCAGTGATCTCCTGGTTCCCCAGTGACCTCACAGGTTTCCTTACAAATAAAAAGCATGCATGGACCCCTGCATATCACCTGCAGCTCCAGTGGAAAGCAGGAAGTCTCTTTGAAGATATTTAACAGGGTGCTGCTTGCAGTCTTTGAAATGAAAGGAGAAAAAGAAAGCAAAAGCTTTCCTTATACTCAAAGTCTGTCTTGTTCCCCATTTAATGAATCTGAACTGATTATTCAAGTTGTTTTTTTATAATTGCTAATTTACTTACTACTGGTGTCCTTCATTGTCATTCATGTATTCATTGAATTACCAAATATAAGTGCCTACCAGGAGCTAGCACTGTTGGTGTTACCAGGAACAGCAGTAAAAATCCTTGTAAAATACTTCATAGCTGTCTTAGTCTTTTCAGTACTTCTAAAGACACACACACACACACACACACACACACACACACACACACTTCTGCATGCCTATGCCTACATGCACATGATCTGGGATTTTGACCCCTCTCTGTCTGGCATGAACTTTGCCCCAAAGCCCATACCCACATTCCCTTCACTAATGTGTTCATCTTGAGATCTGAACATTGAAAATTCACATAAAAAGGAATCCAAGATCAAAAGGTGGACATTAGAAGACAGAACTGGTTTTGTGTAAGAAGTTTCTGAAGAATCGGGGTCGCCCAACAGCAGAAGGGGCTGCCCCATAACGTGGCAATAGCCGCCCCACTAGTGACAGTCTAGCGTTTTTCAGGAATGGTAAGAATGTGTTCTGACATTCATTACAAGGAGATCAATCTCAACGGCCCCTTTTAATTCTAAAATTCTATTTCTTCTAGAGCCATGGATATTAACATGCTCCATTCTGCCAATCAAAGGAAAAGAAAAAAAAAATACTTAGAGCTGTTTTAAATTACCCAAGTTGATCCAAATGCCAATGTATACTTCTTCCTCCACAAACATTTTCCATCCTTCTCTTTATTTCATGGGCTCTAATATCCTAATTTCCTTCCTTACTGGTTTTTGTTCTTCTATGCTGTATTTTCAGCCAACCCCCAAATTAGTGTGAGTAGCCATCATTTTTGCATATTACTACCCGTGTTGGGATTTTCCAAGGATCCTCCATTAACTGTGTGCTCACAGTTCCATTGAGGTTATTGCTGAAGGGGATCTGTATTAGTTTCCCATTGCTGCTGTAACAACTTACCAAATACTTAGCAGCTTTAAAGCAACATAAATTCGTTGTCTTACAGGTCTAGAGGTCAGAATCCAAAATGAGTGTCAGTGGGCTAAAATCAAGACATCTGCAGAACTGTATTTCTTCTGGAGGCTCTAAAAGAGATACCACTTTCTTGCTTTTTCTAGTTCCAAGGCTGCCCATATGCCTTGACTCATGGCCCCCATCCATCGCCAACCCCACCAACAGCAAGTTGAGTCCTCATGTCACTTGGCTCCAGAACTTGCTTCCATTCTCCTTCTCTGATTCTTTTGCCTCCTTTTACCAGCTTTTAAAGACCCTTATAATTATATTGGGCCCACCCAGATAATCCAGATTAACCTCCCTAGTTTAAGAACCTTACTTTAATCACATCTGCATAGTCCCTTATAACCATAGAGCATGACATATTCACGGGTTCCTGGGATTAAAATGTAGACTTTTTGGGGGACCGTTATTCTGCCAACCACAGGACTGTAGGGTTGATTAGTGAAATTCTCCATTTTACAGATGAAGAAACAAGGACAAGGAGATGGAGGCAGGTGCCTGCCACAATATTTCAGGTCATAGATAGTGTGGGGCTGAGTTAAAATGGTACCAGTAAGGGGCACCTGGGTGGCTCAGTCAGTTAAGCATCCAACTTCGGCTCAGCTCATGATCTCACAGTTCCTGGGTTTGAGCCCTGTGTCAGGCTCTGGGCTGACAGCTTAGAGCCTGGAGCCTGTTTCAGGTTCTGTGTCTCCTTCTCTTTCTGCCCCTCCTCTACTCATGCTCTGTCTCTGTCTCTCTCTCTCTCTCTCTCTCTCTCTGTCTCACAAAAATAAATAAAATGTTAAAAATTTTTTAAAAAGAACTAAAATTCTTGTCTCCTATCTTCCAGCCTAGTACTCTAGATTATCACACTGTCATCCACAGTAGAATCATAATTTAAGAAAAACTGTAACTAAAAGAACTATAATTAAAGCAAAGATTTTCCTAAGACAAAGTTTTTCTGAGTTCTATAAATTCTTCCAGAAACTAACAGTCTTCTGATTAAGTCTTTTTTTTTCAAGAGACTGACAATTCCCTGGTTGCTTAAAAGAGTTAATATCTTCTTTTAAATGTACTGGATTTGCAAAAATAATTTTCTTTTTATGCCATAAAGGAGGTTGGGCAAGGTCATATCCACTTACTATATAAAAGAATCTTCCAAATCAAATTGCTTCAGTTTATTTCATTTATGATTATGATTAAGGTTTGGGTAGTAGTTAATAATTCCCTTTTGTTTTCATGAGTGGCTGATCCATCCTTGTGGGATCACAAGTAGGTAAGCATCGCGAACTTTCTCATCTGTCTGGGGGCCACCCAGGCTAAGCTCTCTGGCGGATGGCTGATGTCCCGTTGATGTTTGGCGAATTAGGGATGAGCGAAGGAATGCCCGGTTATCTAGCCCTTGAGAGCCCAAGCACCCCCTTTTCATGCAGCAGAAAACGGCAACAAAAGAAACCTCCTGAGCCACTTTCCCACAGAAGAGATCACCTCCATTAAGGGCCTGCAGGATTCACACCCTCCAAGTCTTCTCTTCTCGTGATGATCAGGATTTCAATTCTTGACCTACACATCTTTCACGGGAAAACCTTCCCCTGGCTGCCAGAAGCCAAGCAAACTTAAAAAAGTAGACTTTTCAACACCCTCCACCAAGGGCTGGATTTCACACAGTGATGAAATGGTCCAAGAGCCTCTGAAGGATAGCCCTCCCACCGAGTGGCAACTTGGGATTATTCCCACAACATCTTGCCTCCCCGACCACTTGACAGTTAAACAATACTTAGCAGGCCATGGTTTACAGTATAACTTAAAGTCAGCAGTAAAATGGGAGCCAGGGCCCGGTTCGAAAAAAGAAAACAATTCCAACAAATCAGTCACGGCGCCAATACTAGAAAGGGAATGGGATTCAACAACAAGAGGAATGGAAAGGAGATGCGTCCCCCATTGAGACTGGAGCAGCAACGCCAGGTTGATGAAGCGGGAAGAGCCGAACACTCTTCAGTACAAGGCTGTGCTGTCCTGCCTTTAGGCGGGGAAGCAGGGCAAAGCCTCCCACATCTCGCCTAGTTGATTTTCTCTTGCACATCTGGCTCCCCATAGCCCGGGCAGCCATAGAGCACTTGGCCGCTCATAGTATTAATGCTGGGTGCAGCTTTGCGTGCATCAGATACGGAGCTCCTCTGCCAAACGGGCCCCAGCACCTCGCCCCTTGCAGCCTGCTGATAATCTGCAGCTTGTCTGTAATTGTTGCGCGAACATGCACTTTCTTTCGCTGATGACTTTGGCACCCTCACAGGGCTCTTCCCAAAAAGGCACTGAACAATGGGATGTGATTGTTTTGAAATGTGTCCAACAGGAAGCCGTCCTCCGACATGCTCTCAGGCCCCAGGCTTTGGGGATTGGACGGATTAATGGAGTTCAGCTGTAGTTTACAGTTTATCATCAACCAAGTGTTGCTCACGCTGCCTGTCCTCCCCTCTCTCGCTTCTAAAGAAAAATAAAGGAAAAGAAGGAAAAAAAAAAAGGGAAAGAAAGCAGCAGCCCCAGAACATTCATTCTATAACAGTCTGAACAACGGAAGGGGAAAACAAACTGCCCTCGGTGACCATGAAACTGACGAGGCTCCCCAAAATGGCTTCCGGCCTCCAGTTTGTCATGCCGAGCTGTCTTCCCCCTTCAGTCTCCCAAGCCTCTCCCCCATTTATAATCATCGTTCAAAGTGGTGAAAGGCCTAATTGCCCCGAGCAATGTGGTCAATCTTCCCGCAGATTTAGCTGCCTGCTTTCATCTGGCAGCCTGGGAGGGAGCTCAGCATTTCCCTCCAGGCAATCTATATGGTCTAGCAGCTCACCGCAGAAAGTGGTGCCTTATCGATTTCTGCCATAGCTTCCATGGCTGACTCAAGGATCAGAGCCTCTGACAATGACTAACAAGTTTAAACCATTAGTCCCATTTGTAACTACTCAGCGAAAGGCTTGTCAGTCACCGCGTACCATATACTGCAGCTTTTAGCAGATTTCTAATTCCATTCATTTTGCCCACAATGACCCCTGTAGTTAATGGGGGTTATCGGAAAACTATTTTTTCCCTTCAAAAGTGTTGCCTTCGTCTGCTGCTGCTGCTGCTGCTTCTTTTGGGAACATAAAAGCCATTTGGGTTGGGATGTTTCACAACAGTGATGCGGTCAATGATTAGTATCCCTTGCAGGAGAAAACCCATATCCTGGTGTGCAGTACGTCTATCTGATCCTGAAATCTCGCAAAGAGGCAGGTGGCAGCTAACGAGTCATCTTAAAAGGATCCTCCGGTCCTATTCTATACAGGCTTGTCTCAACACCTTTTGTCTCCTTCCTCACTGATGTCGAAGAGGCTCATTTCACTGTAAGAAGCAGTCCTCTTTCTGGGTATCCAGTCACCCCACCATAAGTCCGGCTGAAGCCTTCTCACAACATGTGTGGCCCCCAGACCAGCAGCTTTACCCAAGAACCTGTTAGAAATACACCATTTCGGGGCGCCTGGGTGGCTCAGTCAGTTAAGCTTCTGACTTCAGCTCAGGTCATGATCTCACAGTTCTTGAGTTCAAGTCCCATGTTGGGCTCTGTGCTGACAGCTCAGGGCCTGAATCCTGTTTCAGATTCTGTGTCTCCCTCTCTCTCTACCCCTCCCCCGCTTACACTCGGTCTCTCTCAAAAATAAACAAACATTAAAAATAAAGATTAAACATTTTTTTAAAAAAAAGAAATACACCGTTTCATGTGGGACACTAGACCTTCTGAGTCAGACTCTTCATTTTAACGAAATTCTCGAGTGACCCCCGTGCACATGAATGTTTGAAAACGACTGGTTTAAAGAAGCTGGGTTTTGTTGTCATTGTTTTTACTGTAACATCTTTATAACAAAGCCTTTCGTCCAAATAAGACCAAATTTAACATCCTCACTATATGGGTTAGGATATTTTTAAGAAAAAATTGAGTTTTTCTACATCACAGTTGTAATGAGTTTCTCCGTGTATTATTTAACAACTGCAAGATTTCCATCTCCTATCTGCGGTGTCTCAGCCAGTACCTTGTGTATGGAAAGTACAAGATGATTAGTTGTTGAAGGGATGATTTACGAGAATGAACAAATGAAGGAGAAGGAAGACAGGAATGTGATGCATCTGTCAGCGATATAATGAGCCGGGGATCCTTAATATAAAATGATATAAAACGGAAAGCTGATATAAAATGCAAACGGCTACAGGACTCAGCAGACAATAAGATTCTGCATTCATTGTTTATTGCCTTAACTAGATGCTCTCACCATCAAGTTGATTCAGCCGTAAGGATGAACTGCGGGGAAAACAAAGCAGGTAGGGCTTTTCTTAGAGCACTTTCTTATTTCCACTTCTAGATCATTCTCGTCCCATTTCTGCTGCCTATTCTTGCTCTTCTCTCCCCTCCATCTGTTTTTCTTGATCATCCGTCTCTACTTCCTAAAACCCTAGACTCAGCCAACTGAGACCAAAGAATCTGAAAACAACTCCTACTAAAGTAACAATGACTGCTAAAGACTTAATATTTGAAGGATTATTGGGGCGCCTGGGTGGCTCAGTTGGTTAGGCGACCGACTTCAGCTCAGGTCAAGATCTCACAGTCCATGAGTTCTAGCCCCGCGTCAGGCTCTGTGCTGACAGCTCAGAGCCTGGAGCCTGCTTCCGATTCTGTGTCTTCCTCTCTCTGTCCCTCCCCCACTCATGCTCTGTCTCCCTCAAAAATGAATAAACATTAAAAAAATGTTTGAAGGGTTATTTCTTGACACCCCCCCATCATGCTACTTCAAGCTGTCTTTTCCCTCTAGAGTCCAAATCATCTCTATCATCGCCACGTTAATAACCAGGGAAGAGCAAGACAATCCTACGATGAGACGTTTATGGAGGAGATTTCATTCCACAGCTGCTTTTTGTGTACGTCCGACCCTTCCACTTCCCAGAGAATGTTTCCTGATCACGTGGCCACCCTTGTCATATGATCGAAAGTCTTCTTTAGACACTAGTCATGTATGTGTGTGTATATACGTATGCATATATGTATATATATACACACACACGTATCAAAAAAGCTTTACCTTCTTATTTCAAAAAAAAACAGTAAAAAGCATAACTTAAAATTAAGACAAATTTGATGTGAAGGTCAAGGACCCCAGCCATCTCTCTCAAACAGAATCTGTATGCCATGATTTTGTTTTCCAGCTTAAAGCAAGGACTTTCTCAAACAGAATCTGTATGCCATGGTCTTGTTTTCCAGCGTAAAACAAGGACTTAGGAAATAAAATTATCTTCTTCCAGTGATTACCTTTGCAAATGATAATTTCCAGAACATTCATCTATGGACTGCCATGTTGTGACTACTTAATTGCTGCCTGAAACACAGAACACCGGTTCTGTGTTTTCGTTTTAAGATAATCCTTTGACATTTTGAGTAGCTACATAAATAGGCTGTTTTGTGTGTCGCTAGCAGGGGCCAGCAGGAAATTATTTTTTTAGGGGGCAGGTGGTGCTGGTGACTAAACAGAAAATGTTGGGTGGATGGCAGGGTGGGTGTAGCCATTTACACACCGGAGCACAGAAAGTGAGGGGTGCAATGATTCTATGGCATCTGAATTCTCAGCCTGCATTTGTGTTTCTTAAAGACATTATTCATGGATTTCCCACACCCAGGTTAAAAAGTGCCTTCAGGGTAGGGGTATCCTCCTCCCCCAACCCACCCACTATGAGTTTTAATATGTAATTGGAAAGCATGTAAAATTTTAAAAAATGTCACTCTGGCTTGTAACAAAAGACCTAAATCAAAACGGATTAACGAGCGGCATCTTGTGGCCAAAGGGGAGTATGACACCCTGGAGAAAGCCAGTTTGCTTGCCAGCACGCCGCTAGAAAACGAGTTCCGCCGCCTCACATCTAGAGTCTGATCATGTTAATAAGGGGCTGTGCCGGGTTACCCATGCAGTCTTACCGTGCCACCTTCAAATATTTTTGTGAATGAGGGCATTAACTTATAATTAATTATCATGCATTAATGTAAATGTATCTGTGTAGGCAAATTTAATCAGTACCCTTTCTTTCATATTTTAGTAGTAGAGCGCTAAGAGACGTACAAGATATAAAGTTACATGAACAGTGTATATAATCTAAGCCAATTCAGCAGAATTTGAAAATCGGGGCTTCCTTAGAAAATGAATATAAAGCCATTCAGTCATTCCCTGCGTAAAATCCATTTTCTCTTTATTATTCAAAAAGAAAGTGGGGGAAATGGTCCTTCCCTGGCACCTTCATCCCTCTGTGTCCCGTAGAAGTGTGTGGATTTAGGCCAATCTATGAAATAAATTAACGGACCTTCATAAATAGAGAACCAATTGGCTATTTCTGTTAAGCCGGCAAAACACCTTGCTGTCTGTCCGTTCAATTTTTGGAAATCAATATTTTTAAATCAGACAGACTTCACCAAATTTCCCATTCTGTGCATCACTTAGCCACCATAGCACCATAAAAAATAATAATAATAAAGGCAACATATAAGCTATCAAGTCAAAAGTTGATGTTGCCTTATTTTATTTTAGTGGGGGAAAAATCAGTTCTCAAAAAAGAACAGGAGGAATTTAGCAATTCCAATACATTTATACCAGCTCTAGTTAAAAATACTAATGTGTGGCTCACAGATTTCAGCATATGCTGGGCAAGCATGCATTGCCTTTCACCAACTTACCGTGGGTCCTTGTACAAACTGTTTACTCTTTCTGGGTCTTTAGTCCGTCACCTAAATGAAGAGAGCAGCTTCCATGTCTGATGCTGTATTTTATTCTAAATTATTGAGCTCTGACATAAAAAATGCTACTGAAAACAGAAGACACCTGTTTAAATAAATTTGCTATGTGTATCAGATGAGATGTGATCAGGAAAAAGGAAGCCGTTCAAGTATTTCAAGCTAAAGAAGTTCCATGCGGGGCATAAAGAGCTGAGAGACTCAATGGCAAATGGTGGACAATGAAGCAACTCAGAGATGAGCCCCAGCAGGCAACTACCATCATCCTCCAGGAGAGGCCCAACTCAAGGAGCCACGAAAGGAGAGATGAAACACCCCGACTTCTCTCTCCCCTGACTTTAAAATCCCAAGGGTGCTTCCATTAACCAAATGCATTTGGAGAAAAAAACAGTATGTCAACTGCTGACTCTCAGAATAAAAAAAAAAAAAAAAAGAAAAAAAGACCCTCATTTGTGCCATTTGCCGATTTCCATGGTGTAAATACTCTCACCTGGCCAATCTTGGGCGACTTGTGCAATCACTGAATGCAAAGTTGGACTGCTACCATTATAGTGTCTCCCCCATACTGATAGAATACCATAAATAACTTCAAGAGAAGGAAGAGTCGAAAAGTAATAAAGTCATTTGAAATGATAAGTTTGGGGGATATAAATTTACTTAACTGTAAGGTTTGATAACTGCATGTTTGATGACCACATTAACTGGTGTTCACCAATTCACAGGAGTCTCAACATTTAACAGTTGATGTTCACACACTGCTAAGAGCCGGGTCCCAGAGACCAAGCCCAGTTAACAAGGGACGTTGGAAAATGCAGCCCAGACGTGGTCCACCCTCTCCGATACAGAGCAGAGGAAGGATCATTCCAGAAGCAGAAACTGAGAAACAAACAGATCCAGAAACAGTGCCTTATAAAATCGATGCAAGGCAAACAGAGTAAGGATTACTTGTCTCTCCAACAAGAAGGAATTTCGTATCTCTGTCACTGATTCTCTGCGAAGCCCTGGTTGGATGCATCATCATTAGGTTCATAGAATACTTCCCAGGAGAAAATGCGTATTGGCTGATTCCAGTGATGTCATTTCCAATTTTTTTGGTCCGTTCTACTGGTTTTTCCTTTATCTACCATGGTCTGTTGAAGGCAATCTCCCGATCATCAGAGAACAAGAAGTGCAAAATGTACCAATGATTTTTGCACAACTGCGACTGTGATTGCTTTCACTCACTACCACGTTTCCTCGCAAACTTAGTCTATCGTGGAGGCACCGTAACAAGGTCTTCAGGACTGCTTAGAGAAGCGAATGGTCATTAGCATTCAGCTTGTTGTTTCTTTTACAGACCTTGAGAAAGTCACTTAGCCTCCCTGGGTCTCAGTTTCCTCATTTACAAAATGAGAAATGAGGGCGTTTAATTAGATCATCTCTAAGGCCGTTCATAGCCAGTAGGGCCCATGATTTTATTATGGTGTATGTGAAGTCGGTTTGAATATTGTAGTCTATTTCTCTTTTGTTGTCGTCCCCTCATTAACTACCCACTGTAACTGGCCAGATCGCTCCCCCTCTGTCAAAAGCACAAGCCAAGAAGATGTAAAAACAGAAAAAGCGATGAAAGATGAGTGAGAGGTTCCAATGACAATTAGGAATCTTTTCTAAATGGCCACATCTTGGAAAAGCCTGATCCAGCTTTTCTGGGAACTAATGATCACCTAAGATTAGTTGCTGATAGGCCACAGAGGCAAGGACCATTAACACTTGATTGTCACTAATTCTGAGTCAATGTCCCATTTCAAAGCCATTAGTGGTATTAAAAACTGAAGCAGCACATACACACAAAGGGGGGGAAAGGAAGAAAAGCGTTAGGATAGTCTCAAGATTAGCATGTTACTACAACAGATACAAAAGAAATGTCCGAGGAAAGCCTTAATTCAATGAACGCCTATTCAGAGAAATTTTAGGGCAAATTCTGCATTATATGAGCTATAACAGGAGTGCTTCCCCTACCTTCAATAAGTTAGATTCTACACAATAGTATGTTCGTATGGATTTGTATTTACTTGTCATTGATGGTCTTTTCAAAACTTCCAACTTGAAATACATGAGACACCACCTCACACCGGTCAGAGTGGCTAAAATGAACAAATCAAGATACTATAGATGTTGGTGAGGACCTGGAGAAACAGGCACCCTCCTACACTGCTGGTGGGAATGTAAACTGGTGCAGCCACTCTGGAAAACAGTGTGGAGGCTCCTCAAAAAACTATCAGTAGAACTCCCCTATGACCCAGCAATAGCACTGCTAGGGATTTACCCAAGGGATACAGAAGTGCTGATGCATAGGAGCACACGTACCCCAATGTTCATAGCAGCACTGTCAACAATAGCCAAATCATGGAAAGAGTCTAAATGTCCATCACCTGATGAGTGGATCAAGAAGATGTGGTCTATATACACAATGGAGTACTATGTGGCAATGAGGAAGAATGAAATATGGCCATTCATAGCAATGTGGATGGACCTCGAGGGAGTCATGCTAAGTCATGCTAGTCAGGCAGAGAAGGACAGACACCATATGTTGTCACTCACAGGTCTAACAGGAGAAACCTAGTAGGAGACCAAGGGAATGGGAAGGGGGGGGCATGAGTGGGGGAGAGAGAGTGAGGCAAATCATGAGAGAATTTTGAATGCTGAGAACAAACTGAGGGCTGAAGAGAAAAGGGGGAAGGGAAGGGGATGTGATGGTCATGGAGAGGGGCACTTGTGGGGAAGAGCACTGGGTATTATATGGAAATCAACTTGGTAATAAACTATTAATTTAAAAAACTTCCAATTTCATGTTTTATAATTATCTAACACAAACCAGCCACAAAAGCCACGTCAGAGCACGTGTCCTACATCTACTTAAGTCTGTCTACTCTTCCCATCCTATATTAAATGAATGATTACAGGTTATCTGCTAAGCGCCCGTCATTGTTAACAAAACTAATCCTTCACTAGGGGAACGAACAGGAAAAGAGCCCACGGAGCACTTGAAAGAAGGGGAAAACAGGCGACAATGTTGAGAGTGCATGGAAAGGACACGAACTTAAAATCTGAGGGGTGAGGAATCACCACTATCGCAATCATTTGCTGGTTCTGCCCGCCCAGCATTCATTTCCCTCCTTTCGAGTGCTGGTACCTAATTTCCTTTTGGAGAACTCTATTTCCCTGTGGTTAAGGGAGTCTCCCACTAGTTTCCGAGGGCAGCCCTCTGCTTATGGAGTGGATCTGTGACCCACACTAGACCAACCATTAGATATTTTCTCCCAGAAAAATTAACCCTCAGTAGAGTGTCACTGGTCAAAAGTGGTTGTGGAGTTTTTCTAATGGCAGAATCTTCAATGGCCAGTGTACTGTTATTGGCCCCTGTCACTTAAATTCCTGGAGCTGCCTTCATTCCTGTCCCTTCCAGGTCCTGAGTTTTTAATTTTTTTTAATGTTTTATTTATTTTTGAGACAGAGAGAAACAGAGCATGAGTGGGGGAGGGGCAGAGAAAGAGGGAGACACAGAATCTGAAGCAGTCTCCAGGCTCTGAGCTGTCAGCACAGAGCCTGATGTGGGGCTCGAACCCACAAACCTTGAGATCATGACCTGAGCTGAAGTCGGATGCTTAACCAACTGAGCCACCCAGGCGCCCCAGGTCCTGAGATTTTAGCTGTTCATTTGTTTCTTTGCACTACCCTATGCCTTTCCAAACAATTCCTTATTACAAGAGAAGCCAGAGTCTGTTTCTCTTGCTTGCAAACTACACATTATAAAATATACATCAATTCCCAGTAGAAATGCTAAGCCCAGAAGATGTTGCTGCCCTAGGAAAGAGTGTATGAGGAAAAAGGAGAGGTAGTGCATGGTACATTCCAGAAGCCACAAGAAACTTTGGCTGGCTGGGATATAAAATACAAGATAGAATTTCAAGAGAGAAGATAGTGGAGAGAAAGATTATTCGGGGAATCATAAATATGCTGAGACCAAATGAAACCATTAAAAGGAGTAGACTCCACACCTAGTCTACTAGACACAGGGTCTGGACTCAGAACCCTGAGATCCAGACCTGAGCTGAGATCAAGAGTCAGATATTTAACTGACTGAGCCACCCAGGTGTCCTAAGAGCCTTTTAAAAGTGAAATGTTTTTAGAAAGATTACTCTGAAATTAATAAGAAGAATAGATTGGAGGCTTTAGACTAGAAATAGGAAGATTCGTAAACTGATGTTTCAGTATTCCCATCCCAGAGAACATAATGGCTTTACTTGGGATGGTGGGAATAGAAATAAAAATGGTGGATGGGCTTCTGAGAAGTTGGGAAGTTAGACTCAACAAGACAGGGAGACTAAGTAGATGTTGAGGGCAGGAGATAAGAAATCTAAGATGACTTCCCTGGGTGCCTGGGTGGCTCAGTCAGTTAAGCATCAGATGTCAGCTGAGTTTGTGAGATGGAGCCCCACGTTGGGCTCCACACTAACAGTGCAGAGCCTACATGAAATCCTCCCTTTCCCTCTCTCCCTGCCTCTCCCCTGCTCGCACACATGCACATGCTCTTTCTCTCAAAATAAATAAACTTAAAAAAAGAAAAAGAAATCATAGATCGCTTGCAGACTTGAGTTTGGATGGTTAAGTAGGTGGTGGTCCCACTCCCTGGAGAACATAACAACCAATTCTTATTTGCCGAGGAAGATGACCAATCCATTGTTTTACGTGTTGAGTTGCCTATGAAAGATCTAAACCGATATGTCAAGTAGGGAAATGGGTATATAAATTGATAGGAGATACATGAGTGGAAGATTTAAGTTTGGATTTGGGAATCATTAATATTTAGTTGGAAGTAAAATTATGCGAGTTAATCAGATCATCTGGGAAGTGTACACAGAATAAGACAAGATTAGAGTGCAGAACTGATTCTCCATGGCATATCAACATTTTAGAGTTAGATGCAGTAAAGTACCCAGGGTAGCCATAGACATGAGAGAAAAACTATGAGACTGTAATTTTATGGAGATGAATATAAGAAAATATTTCTAGAAGAAAGTTATTATCTATATGATATCTATACGATAATGCTGGCAAGAGACCAAGAAAGATAAAGATTGAGAAGCACCATTGGACTTAGCAACAAGGAGGCTCTTGGTGGCCTTGGTCAGAAACTAGACTGCAGTAGGTAGGAAAGTACGTAGATGAAGCAGAGAAAGAAGTATAGACAATTCCAAATAGTGTGGCAACATATGGGATGTAAAAAGAGCCACTGGAGATGGGGAAACGGAAAAGAGAGTTAAGAGAAATGTGTTCTACAAGATGGAGGTGTCTTGAGTATGTTGACATGTTGGTGAAAAGGAGCAAATAGAGAGGATGTGGCTGCATAGACAGGAGACAGGAGGGACACTCAATGGGCCCAGATGCCAGAAAAAGCTGGATAGGATGGAATCCAGAACTCATGTGGTAGTGTTACTCTCAAACAGAATTAGCAGCGTTTCTTTGAACTTTTAGAAGAAAGTTGCAGGTGTTAATTGGCAAGCCTAGAGATAGAATACTGAGGAAACTCAACAGCCTAATGGCTCTAGTTTCTCTTAAAATAAGCAAGAAGGTCATCATCGGAGAGTCAGGATTTGTTTCTGTAAACTTACTGTTATGCCCACATTTGTCTTATTTCTGACTTTACTCCATTTTATTGTTGTCCTAACTAAAAGGAACCAGAAAAACAGCAAAGAGTAGGCACTACTTCCATATAACTGTAAGAATTAATATATTTAACAAACAGTTGTTGTGTGCCTATCATATGCCAAGCATAAGGACTGTGGCAATCACTAAGTCAAAGCCCCTACCCTCATGGAATCTGTATTCTTTGGTTAACAGATAAATAAAACAAGATGGCCTCAATTAATGCTAAGAGACCTGATGAAAATAGGTAGTATGATAAAGAGCAACTGAGGAGGAAAAAAGAGTTATTTTGATAAAGTAGTCAGGAAATGCTTCTCTGAAGAGGTGGTTTTTCAGCTAATGCCTGAAACATGAGAAGAAAAAGGTCACTGAAAACTCTAGACTCTAGAGTCTACAGGGGAATCATTAATGGCAGCTGGTGCAAAGTCTTTGGGCAAAATGGCCTCATTTTGTTTGAGGGAAAGAAAGTAATGTGGTTGTGGCAGAGGGGAGACAATGAAGCCAGAGAAAAAAGTAAGGGCATATCCGATCAGCTCTTCCAAGTCAATCTTCTATTTCTTGTTTATTAAAATGAGCAGTCATTGGAGGATTTGAGCAGGGAAGCAAAGTAATCTGACTCTCTTATTACTAGTATACAACAACTTAGCTTCCATCCTAAAACTTGAGATCTTTTGTTTTAAAACATGAGCTAAAGTTGGGGCACCTGGATGGACGAAGTGGATGGTTGAGCATTTACTTTGGCTCAGAGCATGATCTCCTGGTTCATGAGTTCAAGCCCCCCATCAGGCTCCTTGCTGTCAGCTCAGAATCCATTTCAAATCTTTTGTTCCCCTCTCTCTCTGCCCCTCTCCTGCTCACGCTCTCTAAAAAATAAAGAAACATTAAAAAAATCCAAAAGGTGAGCTAAAGTATATTAAAGAGTTTGCTCTCAGTCCACTTCTTGTGCCTCATATGCCAAAAACTCTTCTATTTTGAAGACGATAAAAGTGAAAACCATGAACAATAATAATATGCTATTTTTCTCACTATCCATCTGATCCAAACTATAAGCATCATTATCATTCAGTCTTTCACCAAGCCCTCTCCACCTAAATTATTTGATAAACCTAAGGAATTACAAATGAAAAACTTGTTGTGAAGGCCATCAAGATGATTTTCAAATTCAAATTTTACCAAAAAAGATTAACAGCCTGGTAAGGACACTATAAATTTCACTCTGCATGCCTTTTTTATTTTAAAAAGTTGGATTCCAAACAATCATGCTCCTTGACATCCTTGTTAATAAATATTAGACATTCTCATTTAGTTTTTAGAAGTTCAATATTTAACTTCCAAAGCCTAATGAATGATTAGCACTTTGAGGTATTACATTGAATAGTTATTAACAGCCCAAGATATATAAACCATTAGAATTATTAACACAATTCCTACAGAATCTCAAAAAAAAAAAAGATTAAAAACCATTGGCACGTTAAAAAAAAAAAAAACACTGACACACTGAAAAAGCTCTATGTGACCATATTGTCATACTTTCAATTAGTGTATGCAAAGAAAAAAATACCATTATAAAATTTCAGATTTAATGTTTTCATTAATCATTTGATTAATCAAAGATATTAACATCATAGGGTGCCTGGGAGGCTCAGTCAGTTAAGCATCCAACTCTTGATTTCATCTCAGGTCATGATCTCACGGCTCATGAGATCAAGCCCTGCTGTCAGTGCAGAGCATGCTTGGGATTCTCTCTCTCTCCCTCTCCCTCTGCCCCACTCACTTGTGTGCACACATGTGCACACACTCTCTCTCTCTCTCTCTCAAAATAAACAAACATGAAAAACAATTTTTAGAAGATACTAATATCTTCTAATTGATCTTCTAGATTGATCTATTTTATAGATGAAACAACAAAAAAAAACCTCCACTAAGTTGGATAATTGGAGGAAATTCTCAAAGCAGAGCAATGGGCAAGGATGGTGCACCAAATCTTAGCAGAAAGAAACAAAGACCATCCTAAGGATAGAATGGAGAAGATGTATCTCAATGAGCAGCTATAGTACAAAATGAAATACTAGAGATCTTAGCTGTAAGCCCAGTAGTTCAATATAACCTAACAGAAGAATTTCAGTGTCTCACAGAAAGAAGATCTTTCTATAATGGCCCAACTGAATCTTTCCAAGTGTACTTAATTTTGTCCTGAGAGGCAAATCAAGACAGATGATCACAAACAAAAGAATGCATGCAGACAAGACCTGCAGTTTGGCAAGAAGTCATTTGACAAAATACAAAGGACATTTGAGGTCACTGAACTGAAAAAGAGAAGAAACTAAAGAGAATTGGATAGTAGCCTTTGCCAAGACTACACAACTCCCAAGGAAAAGAGGAATGAAATGTCTTCTTAGGAAGCCCCAGATGTCAGCCCTAAAACTACTAGGTGGAAGTTACAGGGAGATGAATTATGAATCAATATAAATGAAACCTTTCTAACAATTAGATACTTTATGAAACAGACTGTCTTCCTCAGTCCTCTGTCACATGAATTATTCAAACGCAGATCAGAGTGGAGGATATTGTCTGGGTGAGGATCAGGTCGGTTGTTTAAGATCTATTCTCATCTTGAGGACTTATATTACTTGAGAGTAATACATGTTAAGAAAAATGCCCTCAAGATACTACAGTATTTGCTAAATATTTAATAGAAGATATTGAAAGGTATTTCCAGTTATGTCACAAAAATAATCAGTGAACATAACTTCCATAATATTTCCCCACATGACCCTTGAGAAAATGTTGAAATGTCTACACGATGATGAAAGTCACAAGGGTGATGTTACTGGAAACCAAGAAGTCATTCCTTCATAGAGATGTTCCACTCCTTATCATAAGTCTAAGAGTCCTGGAAGAGAACTGGTTTACAGCAAGAAGAGTCAGGGTCCAAAGCATTGGAACCCCCAGAACAAACCAAGTATAGGATGTTGTCAACAGAATACCCAAGGAGAATCTAAGTCATTCCAATGAATCCAGTCATTGAACTGATTTACTTGCCACCCACAATTACATATTTACTTCTGTATAAGAAAATAAGAGTTTGAGCACTTACACAAAAGGATGCCCCTCAGAAGATCAAAGTGAAGAGTAGACTATATTTGAAACCATGGGACCTGGTTATAAAAGATCCAGCATTCAAATGAGCCTGGTTAATCGATCCCTAAAGCATTTTCCAAACTGTAGAATCAATATTTACAGAGAGAAAAATGGGCCAGTGCTCAAAATGTTTTGGAAGCACTGAGCTAATATGAAGCTGAACTGGCTTCTCACTGAAGGACTCCTCAGAGTTTTGGGGGTTTCCTGTGAATCTCCACAAGTGGGGAGGAAATGCAAGACCCTACTGTGAAGGTTCCAGAATCCATGAGTGAGGCTAAAATTTTGCCCTGGTCAACAGAAACTGAGAAGGACCACACAAGAGGGGAAAGGGAAGAAACTACCCTTTGACCGAATGGACCCTTTCCCTCCCCCACACCAACACAGTGTCACATGGATTGGGCTTCCTGGGCCTATAGTTTCTCCAGTGGGAAAATGTAAACTCAAAGAGGATATGAAACCTCCCCAGTTGTTTCAGGACACTTGACAAAAGGCTCACTAAGGTCTTGCCTCATGGCAATCAGTGGGGGCATCTGTGGAGTTCAACCACTTGGGATCAGATAGAGACACAGAAGGCAGTGGGGCCTACTATAACCAGGACTCAGATCTTGGCAGACCACAGTCCTATTTACAGTAGCACTCAAGCAACACTCCTAGCCACTGGCTCTGCCCATCTGCAAAGCCAGGCCAGTGGTCCCATCTGGCTAGGGAGCTCAGTTGGCAGTTCTGCCTGATTTGGATCCCCAGCCAAAGGACCATACTAGTGATCAAGTCCATTCTACAGCCCTGCCTGGACAGTGGAGAAAATTCACAACCCTGCCCAACTGTAGAGCATGGTCTGCTATCCCACACCCCCAGGTGGCATGGCCATAAATGCCCAGCAGTCATGAAGCAAATCCTACATTCTGCCCAGGCAGGGGAGCAAATTCTCAGTCCCACTCAACTGCTGACCAAAGCCTCCAGTGCTACCCCTGTGGCAAACAAGGCCACAACTGACCTATAGCTATAGAGCGTACCCTTAGGGCCATCCTGGCAGAGATCCAAGCCAGCAGCCCTACCTACTTGTTGAGCAAGTAAAGCCTCTGTCTCCAAATAAACAGGCAGCCTAAACAGTGCAGCTTCAGGGCTGCCCAGCTGAAGAATAAAGCCTACAAACCCCACTGCCAGTGGAGCCTAGCACACAGCCCTGTCAATCTCTGAACACAACCTGTGGCCTTGTCTGGGCAGAGAGCCCAGCCATGACATGCATAGTTCAATCACAGATTGAACTGCTGCCCCACATGACAAGGAAGCCCAGTCTCTAGTCCCACCCAGTTGTGAGGTACAGCTGGAGGACCCAGTCAGAGAGCCCCATCCAAGGACCACACCCAACAGCAGAGTGCAGCTGGCTCTACAGTCCACCTGATTGCAAAGCCCGGACTACAGCCCCACCCACCTGATTGCAGGGCACAGCCTGAGGCCCTGTCCAACCATGAAACCCAGCCTATAACCCCACCCCACCTAAATACAGAGTCCAGCCACTGCACCTGCCGAAGACCCAACCCCACCAGGAGAAATTGGAAAACAAAGTCTGCCACCCCGTCCTTTCAAGGAATCCAACCAATGTCACCATCCTCCCAAGGAACATAGTCAATAGCCCTGCTCAACCAGAAAGCCCACCTAGCAGCTCGACTTGAATGGAGACCCAGTTAGGAGAAGGAAAGAAATAATAAAGATGACAGCAAAAATAAATGAAAGAAAAAAATAGGAAAACAGTAGAAAATAATAACAAAAGAGTTGCTCATCTGAAAAGATAAACAATTTAGGTAGATGAACCAAGAAAAAAATAAGGAGGGCTCAAATAAACAAGTCCAAAAGAGGAGACATTACAAAAGATACTACAGAAATACAAAGGATTCATAAGAGAATACTGTGAACAATTTATACCAACAAATAAAACAACCTAGGAGAAATGGATAAAATCTTATAAACACACAACTTACCAGAAATGAATCATGAAGAAATAAAAATAGAAAATCTGAACATACCAATAAGGAGGAAGCAGATTTAACCAGTAATCAAAAAACTCCCAACAAAGAAAAGCCCAGGACCAGATGGCTTCACTGGTGAATTCTATCAAATATTTCAAGAATAATTAATGCCAATTCTTCTAAAATTCTTCTTAAAAATTGAAGAAGAGGGAATATTCTCAAACTTATTTAACAAGGTCAGCATTACCCTGATGCCAAATCCAGATGAGGACACTATGAGAAAAGAAAATGATAAGTCAATATCCCTGATGAATATAGATATAAAAATCTCAAGAAAATACAAGCAAACTGAATTCAACAGCACATTAAAAGTAATATACAACATAAACAAGTGGGATTCATCCTTGGGATACAAGGGTGGCTCAACATATGCAAATCAATGCATGTGATACATCACATTAATAGGATGAAAGATAAAAATCATATGATCATCTCACTAGATACATTAAAACATTTTTTACAAAACTCCATATCCTTTCATGATAAAGGATGAAAAAGAAATACCATACGATTTCACTTACATGTAAAATCTAAAAAAACAAAACAAATAAACAACAACAAACAGAAACAGACTCATAAATACAGAGAGAAAACCGGTGATTGCCAGAGGGGAGAGGGGAGTAAGAGTGTGAAAGAGGTGAAGGAGGTAAGAGGCACAAATATGAAAAAAATGTCAACAAATTGGATATATAAAAACATACCTTGACATACTAAAGTCCATATACGATAAGCCCACAGCTAACATCATACTCAACAATGAAATGAAAGGTTGAAAGCTTTTCCTCTAAGATCAGAACAAGACAAGTATATACGTGCTGTCACCACTCCTGTTTGACATAGTGTTAGAAGTCCTCGCCAGAGCAATAAGTCAAGAAAAATAAGTAAAAGGCATCCAGATCAGAAAATAAGGAAAAACTGTGTTTGCAAATGACATTATCTCATGCAGAGAGAACCCCAAGAACGCCATGAAAAAACTATCCCTAACACACTAATTCTGTAAAGCTGAAGACCATAAAATCAAAATACAAAAATCAATACTGTGTTGTATACTAGAATGTTTACAAGAAAGTAAGTCTAAAGTTTTTACCAAACAAAAACTGTCGCTATGTGCAGTGATGGATATCTTAATTAACCTTACTATGGCAATACTTCTGATATAATATATATATATATATATATATGTATACACACATATACATATATACATATTACATACATGTATATATAAATAAAATATTTTCCCTGTATACCTTTAACTTACATAATGTTATTTATCTCAACAAAGCTGGAAAAATATAAAATTTAGGTAATAAAAAAATAAAATTCAAATCAATCTGTGAACATTTAACAATTAGCCTGTCATCTAGTATGAGCTGCTGTAACCAGAAAGTTCTAGGACCTAGTGTCAGGTCTTTAGGCAACAAGCCAAGCCCTGTGCAGCTTCTTAAAGACCCGCCCCACAAGTAAAACCCTACTGCATTCTGCAAATGCTCCTCGTGTCTCCCCATAGATCTTCCTCCAGAAGCAGTGGCTCCATCAGGCCACAGAGGACATCATCCTCCACCTCCACCTCCACCAATGCACAGCATTTTTCCAAGAACAAAATACACACTGGGCTAGAGAGGATTGTTTAGAGAGAATGAGAATAGAAAAAAATTCATATGTTTGCCATAACATCTAAAATTCTCTCTTGTGAAATAAACATTTTAAAGAGTAATATGCATAGAGAAGAATACTCAAATCATAAGTATAAAGTTTGATTAATTATCAAAAGCTGGACAGATCCATATAACTACCACCCTGGTCTATTATATAAATAGAATACCTGCCCCCTAGAAGGCCTGCTCATGACCTTTTGAAACCTATATATTCACTGTTTATCACAGGCAACAAATATTGACATTTAATGCCATAGATTAGTCTTAAATGTTTTTGAACATATAATATATATATTTTTAAGTCTAACTCCTTTTGCTAGACCTTAAGTCTGTGTGATTATTCCATGTCACATACAGCAATATCTATCTATCTATTTTCTATCTATCTATATGCATTT
Organism: Helogale parvula; assembly: GCA_004023845.1. Lineage (NCBI taxonomy): Eukaryota > Metazoa > Chordata > Mammalia > Carnivora > Herpestidae > Helogale > Helogale parvula. Next base: position 3,357 of record PJEM01010429.1, on the reverse strand, counting down.
TTGTTGAATATATTCCTAGGAGTGAAATTACTAAGTTATTGGGTAGCTCTATCCAAGTAGATGATGATAAACAGTTTCCAGAGTAGCTGACTAGCTTCTACTCCTACTTTTATAAGAATTCCAGCTGCTCTATATTCTCTCCAACTCTTGTTAGTGTTAGCCTATCAATTTAATCTTTCTCATGAATGGTAATTTTTTAAATATTTTAAAAACTATTATTTAAAATTACATTTTCATTATTACTAAGATTCATCCCTTTCCCTATCTTTAGTATCCATTTGAATATCCTCTGCAAAGGTTGCTACATGTTTCCTGCCCATTTTGCCAGGGAGCTGTATTTTCTTACTGGTTTGAAGGAATTTACCAGACAAGCCCTTGTTGGTCATATGTTCCAAATACCTCCTCGCGGATAGTGGCTTATGTTTTTTTCAGTCTGTAAACAGAGATTTTATTTTAAATTCACAGAAATTCTTCATATTGTTATGGACAAATTCAGTAGCCATTTCTTTCATATAGTAAATGTTTTCTGTATCCTCTTTAAAGGTCTTTGCCTCCTCCCATACCAATGAAGTTATTTTCCCAAGTTACTTTTTTATTTTACCATTTATACCTACTACCCACCTGGATTGATTTGTGTAGTAGTATGAGATAGTAGTTTTCTATTTTTTGTATGGATATAAAATTGACACAACACCACTTATTTAAAACAAATTGTTTTTTCCCCACAGACTCTACATGAAAATGGTGCAATAAATTACGTCCACATTTAATCATGGGTTTCATTCTGGACTCTATTCTAATCCATTAGTGTATTTATGTATCTGTGTGCCAATACTACATTATCTTGATTATTATACCTTTTATATAATAAGTCATCATATTTAGTAAAATTCATATCTGAGATGGCTGGGTGGCTCAGTCAGTTAAGCATCCAACTTCAGCTCAGGTCATGATCTCATGGTTTGTGGGTTCGAGTCCCACGTCAGGCTCTGTGCTGACAGCTGAGAGCCTGAAACCTGCCTCAGATTCTCTGTGTGTGTCTCTCTTTCTGCCTTTCCCCCACTCATGCTCTGTATCTGTCTCAATAATAAATAAACATAAAAAATTTTAATCCATATCTACCTGATTGTCCCTGCCCTTCTCAATCTGCTGTATTTTCATAAATATTTTAGAACCAAGTTCTCAAACTCCACAAAGGCACACATTAAAAAGAAAATAATCTGGATTTTGACAAATAAGTCTTGAATCTACAGATCAACTTTAGAGAGACTGGAATCTTCATAATGAGTCCTCCAGTTCCTGAAAATGATATATTCCTTTATTTATTTAGGTCTTCCCTATGTTTTATAAAGAAAGGACTATGCTGAACTTTCTATTTCCTCTCGTGTCAGTTTTGATAGTTTTTTTAAAATAAATTTCTCCATTATACCATAATTTTTAAGTTTACTGCATATAATTTAATATAGTGATGCACGATTTTCTTTCCTACTACTAGCCTTCTGTCTTTTAACAGTTGTAAAGGACTTATAAATTTTATTAGTCTCAAAAAAAAAGTTTGGCTTTGTGGTTCTTTTCCATGGTATATTCCTTTTTTTATATGTCATTTATGAATTACTGTTGTTATTTTCTCCACTCAGTAACTTTTAATTTCCTATTCTTTTGTTGACTTCTTGAAAGAATATTCTAATTTTTAGCCATTGCTCTTTTTAATATAGGAATTTAAGATAATACATTCTCTACATATGGTTTTAGCTGTATTCCACTATCTCTGATATGTCATTTTTATCATTCAAAACATGTCATTTTTGTTTCTTTAATGTTTATTCATTTTTGAGAGAGAGAGTGTGTGAGCAGGGGAGGAGCAGAGAGAGAGGGAGACACAGAATCCAAAGCAGGCTCCCGGCTCTGAGCTGTCAACACAGAGCCCAGCACGGGGCTCAAACCAGCAAGTGGTAAGATCATGACCTGAGCCGAAGGCGGATACTTAACCTACTGAGACACCCAGGTGCCCCTGTTATCATTCAGTTTAAGATATTTAATAGTTTTCATTGTGACTTCCTCTTTGATACATGGATAATTTAGAAGTGCTCTAATTATCTTTTAGCGATTTCTACCATAATTCAGCTATAGAAATTGAATGTTCTAAATTCTTTGAAATGTGTTGAGATCTGATTTATAACTCTGTGAGTGATCAGCACTTGAATCAAATGTATATCCTGTCATTTGAAAACATAGGAATGTGTGTGTGTAGTCATATTATGTATATTATTCAAACATTCTATATCTCTACTAATTAATGACTTTCTGCTCTCAGTTACTGAGAGAAGTGTGTTAAAATTTCCTGTGTTTGAGGATTTGTCTTTGGCAGATAGGTAAATAGATGATACAGAGATCAAAGAGATATAATACTTTGCATATAAAATCTGCATAATGTTTAGAATTGTTCCACTTTTGTGCCATGCTTCTTTTATCGTAAGTCTAAAGTCTATCACTTATAAAGCAGGATATTTCTTATTTTTTTATCTAGTCAACAAAAGAGTGTTGCATCTCTTTACATTTAATACAATCATTGAAAATTGGAGTTTAACTCTTCTATCTTACTATTTGCTTATTAAGGAATGCTTACTTATTCCTCCTTATGTTTCTTTTCCTCTTGTCTTCAAAGTTGATTATGTATATATTATTCCATAGTTTCCCCTCAATTAGCTTAAGTTTATGTTCTCATTCTAATATTTCAGGGTTTCCCCTAGAAGCTACAATCTTCAATTATTAAGGTCTAATATAGTGTTTTAATAGTTTATTAAAATTTTATTTTTAATGCTACAAAACTATATTTAATCCCACTAACATATAACATAAATGGTATTTTTAGTGAGAGCAATATGATTAAAGTCCTTCATTATCTATGAAAATCCAAGTTTAACATTTTAAGATACAATTACTCAAAAGACATACCTCAGCAAGGTATGTAGATCCAAATGGGAAAGCTCCTTACACTTACTAAAATCCAATTTGTTTTCCAATCTCATCCTCTAATTAGGCAAAGATTAGTATGAACATTTAGCTAGTAAATTATTATTCTCTCTGAATTCAATCATTTGTTTCTACAAACTAATTGGAAAGTGTTGCACTCTTATTTTTTAATAATATTTTATTGTCAAATTGTTTTCCATACAACACCCAGTGCTCTTCCCCACAAGTGCCCTCCACCATCACCACCACCTCTTTTCCCCCCTCCCCCTACCCCTTCAACTCTCAGTTTATTTTCAGCATTCAATAGCCTCTCAAGTTTTGCATCCCTCTCTCTCCCCAACTCTCTCTCCCTCCTCTGCTCCCCCGTGTTCTCCATTAGGTCTC
>PJEM01010428.1:40416-62800 GCA_004023845.1 Helogale parvula | reverse complement strand
CGTACCAAGGGGTATCGCAGGGACACAGATTCCCAAATTCCATGCCACCCAGTGCCTGCTCTGGAGTCACTCACAAAAATCCTTGGTGTGAAGACTCCTGGGAGGGAAAGATTGTTTCTAGCTGAAGGAATCAAGGAACACTTCCCGGAAGGGGTGGGATTCCAATGGGACCTTGAAGGATGAGTGGAATTCATAGGCAGCGGTGGGGCAATTTGAACTGGTTTGATCCCGTTGTCGCTGGGAGACTCCACAGCCGGGCTTGGCCCTAGAGTCTCCTTATTATGTTACCCAGAGTCACAAAGGGGAAAAAAGAAGAATCCTCTTGTCAAACACACCTGGGAAATGCTAGCTCATCCTGGGATTTCTCAAGGACTTGTGGATGTTGGGGCTTCCTGAGTCTTTGGACCAAGGAACGTTTTTCTGGGGGCCAGCTGGCAGAGCCTGGGTTACTGGAAGACACGCTCCCCCTTCCTCTGTGCTCTGGGGACCCCTGGCTGACGGCCACGCTGACCCAGGCGGGTGCTGGCAGAAGCGGCATGTGCAGAGTGGCAGTGGTGTGTCTGGAGGAAGGGAAGCAGGAGTGAGTCACAGGACAGTGTGACTGCATCCTGGAATCTCGAGTGACCTCGAGAGGCAAGAGAAAAGGCCAGGGGCCAAGGTCAGGAGGAGTCGGGGCGTGGGCCTGCAGAAGGTCACGTCAGAGGCCTGTTTGGATACTCCAGCTTGAGAGAGGACAGATCCGGGGACCCTGGAGGACGGCCTTCACCCCTCCTGCAGGGGTGCAGTGGGGCAAGAGCAGACAGCCTTCCCGGGAGCGAGGCAGGATGAATCTAGATGAGAAGGGGTACAAGAAGAGAAGTACCTCCTTCACAAAAGACCAAGTGTGGCCTGAGGAGTCAGAGTCCCAGCCCTGCCCCTCAGTGCTATGTGACCCTGGGCAAATTCCTTAACTTCTCTGAGCCTCCACCTCCCATCTGTACAATAGGGGTCATATTGGCATCTGCCTCGTAGGGTCAGCGTGACTGGATGAGGTAATCTTTGGAAAGGACTCAGCCCCATTTCTGGAACACGATACACATTCTATAAAAGGGGGCTGGCGCCCAAGGGAGCTGTCACAAGCCATGAGGTGCTGAACCCGACCTGGCTGCCTGGGTAGGAAACTTTTGGGCACATCAGATCTTCATGAGGGACAAGCCAGCCACCGATTTGCACTCAGTGGGGCAGGAAGGGGTAGACCAGACACAGTGGGCGGTGTGGAGTCTGTGGCAAGGGTGGACACGAGGCAGGGACCATAGCCGATCCCTCCCTGCGCACCCTGGCCTTGCACACACCAGCCCCCCGTGCTTGCACTGACGAAGGCACACTTAATGCGTCTTTATAATTCATCATTCATTCCTCATGACAGCCATGGAGGCAAGCACTGCATATCGGCCTGTTTTTCGTAAGAGGAATGTGAGGCAGAGAGAGGTCACCTGCGTGGCCTGGGGTTACCCAGCCAGTGTGCCTCACGGAGCCTCGTGTGCAGTGGGAGCTCAATAATAGTTGTGTCTTCTGTGACTCAGGGATCAGAGAATCATCATACGGATGTGGCAGGAAGCATCTGGATTTGGGCTGCAGAATCAGAGCTGGATGCCAAGAGGGAAGGACTGAGCCGCCCGCCCACAGGATGGGACTCAGAGCAGCAGATGTAACCTACGAAAAGCAAGACCACGTGGATTCAGTGTTTGCACGTGCTGCCATCCCAAGCGCTTCCCTGAACTAACGTGTGCTCCTCCCAACAGCTTTGTGAGGTATCTCGTCAGCCTATTTTACAGATGGGGAAACTGAGGCAGAGGTGGGTACGTCACTTGCTCAAGGTCAGGCTGGCTCCAGAGCCACCTCCTTCCCACCCACTGGGCTCACCGTCATGACCTGCAGATCACCCTACTGCAGTGAAATTCTTTCTGGACTTTTCGTGGCTTAAATTTGGGCATGGCTGGAACACTGGGGTAGGGCTGAAGGGGGTCGCAACCGCAAAAGCTTGTGGGAGCACTGTTGACGCCCACAGGGGATCAGGGCAGGGGCAGGTGGGAGGAGCAAGATGGGGTCAGAGGGTCATGCAGGGAGTTCTTGTCCATTCTGTCATCAGCTGACCTTGTCTGGCTGGACCAAGGTATCTCTGCTGAGAACCCACATGGCCTGACTGGGTAGGTTGAGCTCAGCTGTTCTCAGCAAAGGAGGCTAAGACGAGTCTGACACTATGGGCCTTGTCTTCTGATGAGGGACACAGTGGGACATGGGGTGATGGGCCATGAATGAGCCTAAGACAAGGAAAAACAAGTAAAAGGGTCAAAGCAGAGAACCCCTCACAGGGACTGTTTCCTGGGGACTTTGTCAGACCTCACAGTGGGAACCATAGAGGTCCAGCTAAACCCTGATTTAGAGCCAGAGTGATGTCATGACAAAGGGAAGAAGCAGAATCCCCCGGGATTGTCAACAGGAGGCCGGGATGCTCTCTCGTGCCTACTGGCTGGACGCAATGGATTCCCTGTGCTGGCTGACCACTGGTCCTCTGGCCCTCTTTTGTCTCCTGTCCACGATGGCAGGTCTTTCAAAGGACATGACCATCCCTTGAGTTCCCGGGATCAGTACAAATCCTAACAGCACCTCTCCCACTGGGGTTCAAAGAGGAATGTCTGAAGATTCTGGAATTCTGGGCGCTGGTCCCAAGCTCCTGCCTTCCACCTGCGCGACCATGGGGAAGTGGACTCACCCCACTGGTTACTCTACTTGTCCAACTTGAAAACACAATGTTGGCGTGATCACAAAGGGCCCCTCCGGCTCCGGCACCTTCGACTGTAGTAAATTGTTAGCTCCTTCATGAAAAGGAATCAGGATGTATCTTTGTGTGAATGCCTTAGCAGGGTGCTCAGAACATAATAGGGTCCCAGATCTGTTGGAACAAGAGAGGCAGGTAATGGGGGAGGGGAGGAAGAAAGAAAAGGGGAAGAAGGAAAGAGAAAAGGAGGGAAGGGAGGAGAGAGGGGGGAGAGAAGGGAGGAAGGCAGGAAGCCTCTAATGACCAGAAAGTTTTCTTTCTTCTGGTGCCCGCCACCCACCGAGGCCTACCATTGGGCCTTGCACCTAGTAGGCCAGATGCTAATTACCCGGTGGCCCTGCACGAAGGGATAATCAACCTAACACATCGGCAAACGGAATCCCGCAGCGACCGTCAGCAGCAGATCTCCCGATACTGCTATTCTGGTCTTCTCAAGCTCTGAGTAATGGAGTTGTTGTTTTAAATACAGCCCATCCTGGCACTCCCCATAATTCAAAGTCATGTACATTTGTATGTTTGTCTGCTATACAAATAATCACATTAGGACCTGCAGGGGGAAAAAATGTTCCATGTTCTCTTCAGAAAAAAAGGCAGGAGAATTAGAAGAAACGCAGGCAATATTTTCGGTTGGTACGTGTGGCTGAGCGGGGAGATGGCTTGGGCACAGCCCCGTGCTGGGATCTGCAGGAGTCAGGAGTGCCCAGGAAAGGGCCGCGGGGGGTGACCACCGGCTTCTCTCCGGACTCAGGCAGTGGCAGGGAGGCCACAGCAAGGCTGGTGTCTCCTCTGGCCTCAGTTCCTCCACAGGAGGGGTCGGAAATGGATGGGAAAAGCAAGGAGTGCTGTGGTTTTGACGGGGGTCCTGGACCAGACACGCTTCAATCCGGCTTCGAGGCTTAGTAGCCTGTGACCTTGGGCAAGGGACTTGATCTGTCTGATCCTTAGTTTCTTTTTGGAAAAATAAGACTTCGTACTCTCTCATGGGGTTGTGGTGAGGATTAAGGTCGTGCAGAGCACTTTATTCAGGGTCTGACATTTAGTAAATACTTAGGAAACACTATATATATATATATATATATATATATATATATATATGCATGTAGCATGCAATGTGTCGTATGCAATATATAACATTAAAGTATATAGAACATTATATTATAATATAGTATATACATTATGTACCCACCTATGATGTAGGTATACTTCCCTAAAACTCAGCTGAACATGTTACCAGGAAGACGTACGTCAATAAACACCAGTAATAGCATAAAGACCGTGTCATTAATTCATAAATGTTGATACAGATGACAGGTAGGTTGTAACTATTTATAAGTAACTGCTGCAAACTTAATCATTAAAGGGTTGTTTTTAAAAAACAAACTTATCAGGTGGCACGGTAAACAGGGGCTGTCTCTGCCCTCATGCAATGAATAAAGTATTTACAGGAATCTCCCTCATTTCTGGGCATTGGTTTAATTAATCAAAGGATGTGGAGTGTCTTTGAACATTCGTTTACTTCGACAGAGAATTCAAAGATTCAAGAAGCGTAAAAATGGCTGAATTGTACGTAAGGACTCGGGTAAGTGTGGGAGTGGCTAATAAAATTTTAGAGGGGAGATTAACATAGCCTCTGGGTAATAGGAAGCCCTCAGGCCCGGTTCCCCAAGATCTGATACGTGGCCCTCCAGTGTGAGATTTACCGTGATTTCAGCATGATTTTAGGTGGAAAGAGAGAAGTCACATCAGTGGCAGCGATCACATAAAATCACAGGGGGAGAGAGCGACCGCTCTGTTTCAGTCCCTCTGATTACATCAAGGGGGGAAAAAAGTCTCCCCTTGGTGCCGCTCTGCAATACCTCTCTGTTTTATTTTTAACAAATTTCCATTTTAACGAAGAGCCTCACATTCACAGCCTTTGCCAAAGCAGGAGGATCTAGCCAGAATTTAATTAACATGATTCCGCTTCATGGTATTTATTTATATTGATGGCATATGATTCCGAGTTGCTATTTACAGCAGTGGTATAAAGTTTTCTTCATCACTAGATTTATTAATGTGCTTAAAAACCGAGCGGAAAAAAGAAAAACAATGGTACCAGCAGTCCGGCAGCGTGACCGGAGCCACGGGGGGAGTCAGAGGTGGGACCTGAGTATGGGAGCGTTGAGAAGGGGTCCGGGGAACATCTGAACTTGGGAAGCCGTCTACACCCCTGTGACCATGTGCAAGGGGATGAGTCAACTCGGGGAAAGGAAGGCACGGAGTGGGAAGGGCAAGGAGGATTCGGACCCGTTACACAGAAGCTGAATGGATGCAAGTCACAAGCAAGCAGCAATGAACATGGACGCACATCTCACAGGATGTCTGCCGGCCGAGGACTGCCTGGCCGTGAACCTGGACATGGTGCAAACTCTCGTCCCCTGACGCAGACAGACTTTTATGGGCCCGGGCATTGAGCCTTGCCAATGGCCATCAGAGGCACTGACTTGGCAGTGTTTGCTTCTCCCTCCTGGCTGACTCCACGCCTGTTTGTCTTTCCTGCATTTCAGAGATGCCGGTGGGAAGTGGCTGTGGCCGGGTAGAAATAATACGCTGGAGGGAGGGAGAAGTCAAGGCCCCTCCCTTGCCGCTGGGGTTGGACAGGCAAGAGGGGCTGCCTGCCCTTCCGGGGTGCAGGCTCCCTGGGCAGGGCTGCTAGCCTTCCAGCTTCCCCTGGACCCTAGACCCTGAAGCCAGCATCACCGCAACCCCCCCCCCCATTCCTCCAGTCAGCCGGTGGCACCGTCCCCTCCTCCATCAGCCGTCGGATGCCACCTCCTTATAATAAAGGCCCCCTCCCTGCCCCTCTCTGCCCCATTTCAAATGCTTAGATCAGCTTCTCTTTCCTGATTGTGGCTGACGGACACACCCTTCCCCCCAAAGCCGTCTTTGGTCAGAAGCAACCTCATGTCGCTCTCTGAAGGGTCGCCTGGCAGACTCATTAAAGGTGGGATTTGAAAAGAGCCGGTTCTCTGTGTTTACCACAAAACGAGTCAGGGGTCAGCCCCGTCTCCCCGTAAAGAGGCAACTAGGAACGGTTTAGACTTTGTAGGCCACGGGGGTCTGGGTAGCACACAGTCTCTTTTGTATTTGTAATTAGGTCTTCTAAACCGAAAACTATTCTTAGCTTGGGAGCAGCACAAAAATAAGCCGCGAGCCGGATCTGGCCTGAGCGGTGGTGTGCCGACCCCCCAAATAGCCTGGGTAAATACACCAGCTCGCTCTCAGGCCCAGGGCTCCACCCCCCTGGGCCGGTCACGTGGTCCAAGACTGGCCAATCCCTGTGCTTTCCCCTGGTCCCACGTTGTTTCTGAACATGAAACAGGTGCTTTCAGAAGGGCGCTGCCCCCCCTCCAAGGGAAAGAGCCTTTGAAATAAATTAACCTGCTCTGACCAGGCACTGTCACTGTCGTGGGCCCCTTAATCTCTGCTCCTGCTTTTAATCCTCCCCCTGGGGCTTAGAGGCATAATAAGTTCCTGAGTACGACCAGCAGTCAAGGGGCAGTGCCAGGTTTGGGAAGCAGGTGATGTCAGCTTGGAATCTTTGGATACATTATGCCAGCCTAAAAAAAGCCAAGGGCTCAAGCGGTGGGGGGACAATAAGCCTTCCTTGACACATTGTCAGGAGCCCCCCCCCCCCAGGCTAAGAATAAACGCACAAAAGCTGTCCAAAAGCATCACTCTATCTACAAAGCACTGTGCCTCCCAAGGCACTTTTATGCACATCATTTCATGCCATCCTTACAACAATCTGGTGAGGCAGACAGAGCAGGAATCCTATTGCCCAAACTATGGATGAGAACCCTGAGGTTCAGAGAGGTGAAGCACCTAGCCCAAGGTCACACAGCTGGGATTTGAACAAGACCATGGGCAAAGGCAAGAGAACAGGTGAGGTTGTAGATAGAACCTGGGAATCTGGTCAAAGCCACACAGTTGCAGAGCCAGGACCACTCGGGTCTCAAGCCCTTTGATCCACATGGGAGCCTCCCCCAACCCCACAGCCCCCAAACGCCCACACCCCCTGCCAAGTCCCCCTGTCCTTCAAGCTCAGGTTCAGGGGCTCTCTCTCTTTCAGCAACGCTTTCCTGACTGCAGCTCACAGTCCCCGCTCTCTCCTCTGAACTCCTCCAGCAATTACTGTCTGCACCACTCATTTAGCAATTAATCACCTCCAGCCTCCTGACAGCCCTTCTGCCGCTGCCCCCACTATTGTTCATGTTCATTGTTGTTCTTTAACTGTGGTTTCCCTGGGTGGATTGCACAAGCCTGGGAGGCAGGGGCTCGGTCTCCTGCTTCTCTTTGCAGCCTGGCACACAGGAGGTGCTCAATTAATGCTTCATCCATTCAGTTTAACAGAGTCCCCATCTCTCAATCCACATTGGAGTGGGTCACTTCCCAGCTGTGTGACCTGGACACTGTACTCATTCTTCTGGACCCTATATGTCCTCATCTACAAACTGCGCCTGGGTGGCTCAGTCGGTTAAGCGTCCGACTTTGGCTCAGGTCATGATCTCACAGTCGGTGGGTTCAAGCCCCGCGTTGGGCTCTGTGCTGACAGCTCAGAGCTTGGAGCCTGCTTCAGATTCCGTGTCTCCCTCTCTCTCTGCCCCTTCCCCACTTGCTCTCTGTCTTTCAAAATAAAGACATCAAAAAAATTTTTTTAAATGCAGGTAGGTTCATGTACCTTCCTCCTGGGGTTATGTGAGGGCTAATGAGACCTAATGGGATGTATGTAGTCTTTTCTGTGTACAGCATTAATGATTCTGAGGGGACCCCCACCTCCACCCACCACGTCCTCAGAAGCGGGCATGTGACATGCAGCTGGCCAGGCCAATATCCCCCTGCCCTGGAAATACCCACCTGTCCTGCAAATACGGATCAGCCCTGACAATGACTGGTGGGCCCTGGAAATACGGGTGAGCCCAAGGGTGGGCTTCTGTTCCAGAGAAAAGCCAGTCTGTGACCGGCGATATGCACACAGGTAAACGGCAGTCTGTGTCCCACTGCAGTGGTTAAGCTGGAGGTGTGGAAATCCGGGCGCAGCAACTTGGGAGAAAACCCCTGTCCCAGCACAGGAATGGAACTGAGCAGAGTGGATGGAGATGACGGAAGATAGGATTTAGCCCCTCCATCTGCCTATCCAGGGATCCATTCCAGAATTCCTCAACCGTGTGAACCAGTAAATAATATTTTGCCCGAGCCAGTTTGCACTGGATTTCTTCACGTGGAGATGAAAAGGTCTCCACTGACCCGGAGACTTGCGTTGCACACAGAATCACCTGGAATAATACCTAATAGCAGATGCCCAATAAATGGTCGTTGTTGGAGTTTATCACCATTAGCGGCAGCAGCAGCAAGAAAAGTAAGTGCTTTTCCTTAGGACACTGTGTGGCTTGGCGGCTCGAAGAGGGACCTGGGTTCGATTCTTGCTACTATCTGTGCCTTCGCAGCTCTGTGTCTCTGGGCGAGTCAGCTAACCTCTCTGACCCTCTGTTTCTTCTTCCATAAAGCAGGCTTACTTGTGTCGGCCTTACTGAGTCGTGGGGACAAGCAAGCACCCGTGCTGTTTGTCTTGCCTAGTGCCAGGTACATAGTAGGTGCTCAATAAATGCGAGGTAGCACCCCACTGCGGTTCCTGGCCAGAGTTCTCGGCAGGGGACAGCAGTGCATCTGCATTCCAGACCCCCCCTTCCCCAGGGAAAGTTGGGGCTCAGTGTGGGGGCCTTATTTGCCTCGGATCCCAGGCAAGATCCAGGACTGATCTGATCCAGGACTCTGGCTTTTCAAAATCATGCTGCAGCCCATTTTCCTCCCAGAATCCGTGGCTTTAGTAACTCTTTCTCCTGGACGGGTTCTCCCTTCCCCCCCCCCACCCCCCGTCTTGCCACCACTCCGTGACAAGTCACTACCTCTGGGGCCTTGCTTCCTCCATCTGCAAATGGGGACAATCGGGATGTAATGACACGGGACTATATGAGGGCTGAGAGCTGTCATCCGTGACCTGTGTTCTTCTGGAGGAAGGGGAGGAGGAGGCGGCGCTGAACCATGTGGCCGCAGAGGTGAGACACTTCTCAGAAACCCAGCCGGGCATTCCCAGCCCAGCGAAAGCTTGCTCGGGTCCAGTCTCCAGGCAGCGAAACACCTTCAAGTTCTGTGACTTCCCTGTCAGACTCCAGAGGACACAGTTGTTTCTGTAGCAAGATGCTTCCCACAGGCAAAGCGGCCGAGGCTCCTCCTCCACCCTGACTCTGCCTCGTGCCGGAGCCAGGCGCAGCTGACGGCTCGCTCTCTGTCTCTGTCTCGGTCTCTGTCTTGTACTCATCGCTGGCGGCACTCAAGGCTTCCTCTCCTGCAGGGAGGACGAGGAGGCAGGGTTGAGTGGCACAGTGAGAGCATCCCGCCTGTGAGAGCAAAGCCCGGGTGCATCTCCATCCCTGACTGTGCCTGGGCTGCCGGAGTCACACGGGTGGACGGGGAGGGAATTTCTCTTGCACTGTTTGCAGGTGGGTGAACAGCCCCGTGGAAGCTACTCACTCATGTACTCACTCCCTCACCCACTGACTCCATCATCTCTCAGTCAGTCATCTATGCCCAGACTGCCTCCCCACCTCCCTCCCCGTCGGCACAAAGGACACCCCTTGGACACCCAGTTCGTTCCCCTTGGCCCCACCTCCTACTCCAGCCACTGCGGTGGTGACCGGCCTGCGTGGACTCCATCTGGGGAGCCACCGGGAAAGTGCCTCACCTCCACCATAACCTCATTTCCTGCTCCGAGGTTTTTCAGTCGGTGACACAGGATGCCGACGGGGACCTGCTGGCGCACACGCGTGTGCAACCCACAAGCGCAGAGATATCCATGCCCATGAGGCAACCCTTGGATGGTGGAAGTTGGGAGTCACCAACAAAATGCTTGCTTGCTTCTGGGGAACATGGTCTTGAGACACATTTCACACACTTCCCTGAGGTCCCTGGGAATCGAGCAATCCATCATCCACAGCAGTGACAACTTCAATAATGCATCTTTTTGTTATCCCAAAACGTAGTGGCTTAAAACAATAAACATCTCAAATCTGTGTCTGTCGCCAGAGATTTGGGAGTAGCTTAGCCGGGCTGGCTCTGGCTTGGAGTCTCTCAAGATGTCGCTGGGGCTGTGGTCGTCTGAAGGCTTGCCTGGGGCTGAAGAATCTGATTCCAAGATGGCGGACTCAACGCCTGGCAAGTTCATGCTGGCTGTCGGCAACAGGCCCCAGTTCTTCACCAAACGGACCCCCCATAGGACTGCCTGAGTGTCGTCATGACGTGGCAGCTGGCTTCCCCCAGGAAGGTGACCAAGAGAGCAAGGTGGAAGCCTCAGCGTCTCTTGCGGTCCAGCTCAGAAGTCACACCCTTCCGTGACTGTAATTATCTTCTGGTTCCCAAGGTCAGCGGTCGTGAACATTTACAAAGTGTGAGGAACTCCCTCATAGGGCCTGCTACAGAAAGGGAGGATTAAACTTGTTCCTGTCAGTCAAACACCTAGAATAGTATCTGGCGGGAGCACCTGGGTGCCTCAGTTGATTAAGCATCTGACTTCTGCTCAGGTCATGATCTCACGGTTCATGAGTTGGAGCCCTGCATCGGGCTCTGTGCTGACAGCTCAGAGCCTGGAGTCTCCTTCGGATTCTGCATCTCCATCTCTCTCTCTCTCTCTCTCTCTCTCTCTGTTCCTTCTGAGCTTGCACTCTGTCTCTCTCTCTCGAAAATAAATAAACATCAAAGAAGAAGAAAAAGAAAGTGTCTGTCATAGTAAGTGCTCAATAAAATATTAGTTATTATCTTAGGTCAGGTTTTCAGAAGCAGAGCCTGGGTTGGTGAGCAAGTGGATTTTTTAAGGTCGAGCTCTCAGTAGAAGCCTGTAAGGGAAAAAGAATAAAAAGGCAAGGAGCTAAGCAACTATACATGGTTCAGATGAAGTGCTAGATCCTACAGAGAGTTTTGGAATGCAAATTACATTGCAGAATTTGTCCCACTTTAAGACAAGGGAGTTGAGTTTCTGTAGCCACTACACACACAGGCATGGGCACACACACACACACACACACACACACACACACACACAGCCAGGCAGTCACTGGCCAATGGCCACCCAGGGGCAGGGGCATAGCCTCCCTCAAATCTCCAAGTTGGTGGATCCAGTCACCCAGGGGCCACCCCCTAGGGAAGGTGCTTTCAGCCCTAAGGGCCTCGGCAACTGGGGGATGGACACACACACCCAGTAAAAACGATCCCAAAGCATCTAGGCAGACACCGACCGCATCTCTGGAACCCATATGGAAAGGGCTTTGATGATCTGCATTGGACAGGTGAGGAAAAAGCACAGAGAGGTCAAGTAGCTGGTCCAAAGTGCATAGCTGGGAAGTCATGGGAGCAGGATTTCAAATTCCTGGCTGTGGATACAGTCCACCAGCAGACCTCTGAGGGGACAGCCCCAAACCTGGAGTCAGGACACTTGGCTTCCGGTCTCGGCAACACCACTGTCTGCATGGTCAAGGCAAGATCTTTGTCATCCAACTGCTACTACCAAGGTCTATGCATCTACACGATGGAGAGGGATATCCAGATAAGTGGCCACCAGGAGTCTAGAAGAGCTGGTCCTTCGCTCAGGGAAGGAGCAGGACTAGAAAACACCATGCCCCAGCAGTCATGCCTTTTCCTGTCCAGATTTCTCCCTAGTCCCCTACTGGGTGGGAGCAAGCCAGCAAACAGATAGGCGCCATGCTGCCTGGAAATGGAAAGACCACCTCACAGGTCCTGGAGTTCAGGGCAAATACGCCTGAATTGGGGGGGAGGGTGCTGGGGGTGGGGAAGCTCCTCAAGGCTGCCAGGGACTCTGGATCCCTGCACAGCCCCCTCCCCCTGCAGCTTGGCGGGACGACTCCCCAAAACTGTAGGGGGAGCTACGTTTGTTACTCCTACTCTGCACGGAGCTCCAGCCTGGGGTGGGAATCAGAGACTGCGAGGGTGCCCTTCTTTCTCAGGCAAAATAAGGCCATTTGTTCACTAGGTGGATTTCCTGTATCAGTTTCTGGGATGCTCTTGAAGACTGTTCTCTGAGGGCTGGGAAAGAATTTGAAGTCAAGGAGAGATTTCGATGGTCCTCAATAGTCCAGCCCAAGACAAAAATGCATAAAGTGACTTAAGAGCATAAAACAGGACCTGGGAGGAGTCCCAGACATCATGCACGGAGCACTGGCCGTGTGCTTTTCCCACATCGCCGCCCGGTAATTCTGATGCCCCTACAGAAAGAAATACTGTCCTCACTTTATACAAAGGGAAAGCGGGGCTCGGAGACAGCTGGCCGCTCACCTCCAGTCGCTCAGCCTGTGAACAGCAGGGCTAGAGGCTGAAGCCACAACTTTCTGTTTCCAAAGCCTGTGCTCCTGACCTGGAGATTCTGCGTGTAGGAAGGTGGGGTTTGGAGGCCAAAGTGTTAGGGAGCCTAGAGTTCGCTGGAGGAGATGCCTTGTGCCCAGGGTGTGTCTGTGCTTCGGTCCCTGTGTAGAGGGGCAAGGTGACTGCCGAGAGCTTCTGACGCCCCCTGCAGAAGGGTGGCAGGGGTCTCCCCTGGTAAAGGTTGGGGACATGGAGCACGCATGAGTGCAAGCGCTATTCACGGCCCCCCTCCACACTGATTTCTGTATGTGGAGCGGCATGAGGGCCAGAGGTGGAGACGGAGGCGGGAGAAAAGGGCCAGGCTCCAGCTACTGGCAGAAATAGGACAGGGTCCCCACGGAGACTCTGAATCAGCCTCCGGCATCTGCTGAGCATGGATCGGAGGTCAGGGCGTCCCAGGAGGTGTGAGATGAAGAGGAGGGAGGTTCCAACTGCAGTCCTGCGAGCAGAGTCACCTGGGACCTGGTTGGGGGCAGGGCCCCAAATATATTGAGGCTGCCTGACCAGCCCCTGGCTTCCTTCACACCTGGCTCTGCTGCCCACCTGCTAGAAGCAGCCTGGAGAGGAAACGGAGGCACTGAGAACCCCCTCCCAAGGGCGGCTGTCTGCTGGCGGGAGTCAGGGACTGGGAGCAGTAATTCGGTATTTGCTGGGTACCCGGCCTGTCCTCGGGGAAGCTTGCCAAAGCTACTGCCCCAGACTCCTCCTATCCTACCACCTGCCAGCATCCAGGTCAGTCAGTACATCCTGAGTCCCTACGAAGCGCCAGGTGCTCACACACACACACACACACACACACACGCACGCACGCACGCACACACACCCCTGATGTCATCCTCATCACCCTCACAGGGTGCTGGGCACAGTGGACGCTGGCAGTTTCACCTGCCCACCATCACTTCTGCTTTTGGAAACAGCACCGCCTTTTCCTCCAAGTGGGTCTACGCGGGTGGCAGGGCTGAGCCCTCCCCCACCCCGGGGCGCGGGCATGTGACCAGGTCTGGCCAGTCGGCCATCTTGTGCCCCACCGGCCACCGTGACTGGCTCAGGGATTGGTGTGTAAAGACAGGTGGATGAAGAGGTGAAGGGCTTGTCTGCAGTGACACATGAGGGACGCCGGCGCTGGGGGTACAGTGACATCGGCCTCAAACTCCGAAGCCTATTTGTGTGTCTGCCTGTATGGGTTTTTCTCCACATCAGGGTCTTCAGAATCTGGTCAGGCTCAGATGAGTTGGGTGCCTCATGCATTTCAGTTGGTCTACTTTGTGCAAACTTGACATCGCAATGGGGGTGTCACCTGGGTCGGGTCTCTAATAGTTCCTGGCTACTGATGGGATTTAGCACTGAGACAGGAGGGCTGAGTTAGCTGAGTTTGGTACCGAGTTGTTGAGACCAGTGGCTCAGCTCATCTTCATCCAGAACTTTGTTTTTTTTAGTTTATTTATTTAATAAGAGAGAGAGGGAGAGAGAAAGACTGCATGCAAGTAGGGGAGGGGCAGAGAGAGAGAAAGAGAGAGAATCCCAAGCAGCCTCTGCATTATTAGTGCAGAGCCCAATGTTGGGTTCGAACCGTGAGATCATGACCAGAGCCGAAATCAAGAGTCGGACACCCAACAGACTCAGCCACCCAGGCACCCCGAGGTCACATAGTGTTTTAGTCAGGACACCTTTATCTCTCTTAAGACAGAAGCTGACCCCACATTCACTTAAATGAGAACAGAAACAACTGGTTTATATATGTGAGAGGCTCGGAAGCACACCTTCAGGCTTGGCTGGATCTAGGGGCTCCGGTGCAGCATCGGCCCGGTCTCTCCAGCTCAGCACCGCCCTCCTCTGTGCTGCCCTTGCTGCAGAGCCAGACTGTCCCCACCTGGCAGCCTCCAGGCTCCCAGCCTCCAAGCTTAGCAGCCTCTTTGCTGATAACAGCTGCCAAAGTCCCCAGGTCATGTGTCCACCCCAGAGGCAATCTCTGTGGCCGAAGAAGATAGAGTGATTGTGCAGGCCTGGATCACATGTGGGCTCCGCGGCCAGCTGGGTGGAGCAGCCCTACCCACCCCGCTAGGCCTGAGAGTGGGAGAGGGGCAGCGCGCTGAATGGGAGGTTGGACGCTGCCACCAAGGGAAGGGAAAGTGGATGGTGGCCAGGCAAAGTAACCAACGTCCGCTCTACCCAGGAAGTTCCGCCTCCAACCAGCCGTCCTGGCTCTTGAACCCTCGATAGGGGGTCTCTATCTTGAACCCTAGATGAGAGGTTCTCTATCTTGGCTGCACACTGGGACCACCTAAAGTGCTTTACGAAGTAAAAGCGGGGGGGGCGGGGAGGGATGCCTGGGTGGATCAGTCCATTGAGTGTCCGACTTCAGCTCAGGTCATGATCTCCTGGTTCGTGAGTTCGAGCCTTGCTTCAGGCTCGCTGCTGTCAGTGCAAAGCCTGCTTCGGATCCTCCGTCCCCCTCTCTCTCTGCTCCTCCCCCACTTATGCTTTCTCTCCCCAGAAATAAATAAACAAAAAACCTTTTAAAATAAAAGTTGGAATGCCTAAAGCCTGCTACAAGACTCCGATTTAATGAATCTTGGTGTAGTCTGGGCATCGGGACTTTTACGATTTCTCAGGTGATTCTAATACGCACCACATCTGAGACACACTGGCCTGTGCAACCCACCACTCCTTGGAGAGGGGAGGGGCAGGGAGGAAAAGGGTCCGGGGGAGGGGGGAGGGGCCAGGAGCAGAGGAGCACTAGAAAGCCCTGCTCACCTTTGATTAACGTGCTCCCTTCTCCGCTCAAGCCCGGTACGCGCCAGCCAAGCCCACAGGTCTCAGCTTCACACTCAACGAGCCTTCGAGTCCAAGGGGCGCCTGGGGGGTTCAGTGGATTAAGCGTCGGGACTTGGCTCAGGTCATGATCTCACGGCCTATGGGTTCGAGTCCCGTGGGGGGCTCTGTGCTGACAGCTCGGAGCCTGGAGCCCGGATCCTGCTTTGGATTCTGTGTCTCCCTCTCTCTGTACCCCTCACCTGCTAATGCTCTTTCTCTCTCTCTTTCTCTCTCAAAGATAAATAAACATTAAAAATTAAAAAAACAAACTCCCAAGCCTCCGCCCCCCATTCCATGCAACCACCTGTGCCTCAGTCTGCCTTCCTTCTCTCTCCGGGCCCTCTGGCCACATCTTCCTCTGCCCTGTACCAACAGAGTGTATCAGCTTCCTGAGGCTCCTGTTGCCAAGTACTGCACACAAGGTGGCTTAGAACAACAGGAATGCACATGTTCTTGCACAGCTCTGGAGGTTAGAAGTCTGAAAGCAGGGCCCCCTGGCCCAGTTCAAGGTGTCAGCAGGGCAGGCGTCCTCCAGAGGCTCTCAGGGAGCATCCAGTCCCTGCCCCTCCCAGCTTCTGGAAGCTGCCGGCATCTCTCGGCTTGGGGCACCATGCCTCCAGTCTCCGCCTCGGCCTCACATCCCCTGCCCCTGCGTGTGTGTGAAGCCCCCGCTCTGCCCTCTCGCAGGGACCTGTGGGATACTTAGAGCCACCCGGATCATCCAAATCCTCTCCCCCCTCAAGATCTTCTGTCTCCAATCTTCTTTCTCAAATCATTTTTTTTTGAGATATGATCGACTTACGACATTGCATTAGTGTCAGGGACACAACATAACGATTTGGTATTTGTATACATTGTGAAATATTCACCACACATAATAAGTCACCACACCGAGTTACACACACCCACCCATGAGGACTTTTCAGCTCTAACCTCTTAGCAACTTTCAAATATACAATCCCGTATTGTCACCCATGGTCACATGACATCCCCAGAGATTATTTATTTTATAATTAGAAGTTGGTACCTTTTGACCACCTCTCTCTGTTTTACCCCTACCCGCCCCCTCCCTGTCACCCACCAGTCTGTCCTCTGATTATCTGGATTTGGGGCTTTTTAAATTGTATTTTAGATTCCACATAGTTGTGACGCACGGGATTGGTCTTTCTCTGACTTATTTCACTCAGCGTAATACCCTCAAGGTCCATCCATGTTGTTGCAAACGGCAGAATTTCTGTTTTGTGGCCAAGACATATTCCAGTGCACACGTCCATTTTCTTCATCCGTTCACCCATTCGGCGGACACACTGGTTGTTTCCACATCTCAGCTCTTGTAAATAACGTTGCCATGAACATGGGGGCGCAGGTATCTTTTCAAATTACTGTTTTCATTTCCTTTGGATAAATACCCAGCAGCGAAATTGCTGGATCTTGCAGTCGTTCTATTTTTAATCCAAGAACCTTAATGTAATCACATCTAAGATCCTTTTTCCAGTAAGGTCACATTTCCTCATGCCAGGATGAACACCTGCTGTTGCCGGGGCCACCATCCAGCCTGTTACAGGGAGTTAGACTTCCATTTTCCAGCTGAGTAAACTGAGGCCTGGAAAAGTTGTTGACTCTTGCTCTAGATGACGGTCACCACCACTGTCTCAGGCCGAGGAGAGAGGAGGCTGTGGCAGGAAAAGGGAAGAGATTCCCGGGAGGGGGGAGGTGAGGAGAGCAGGTGGGCTGGAGCGACCTCGGAGAGATGTCCTAGACAAGCACACTCAGGGCGGGGCGGGGGGGGGGGCGTGCTGCCCGCTGGAAACCGGGACCAGGCTGGCCACCAGCTGGCATCAGGACTCTGCCCTGAGAGTCAAAGGTGGCTGCTGGCTCTTTGCCACAGTAAGTTCTATTTATAACCTATCTCGTCCCAGGTGTGCCTAGAGCTAGCCTGGGCTTACCCCCCAGAGCCCCGAGAGCAGAGTGGGGAGCAGAGGAAGATGAGGAGTCCCTTGGCAGATGGAGAAACTGAGGCAAGGAAAGCCTCTGCGATGTCTTCAGTATTGAGGGATGCAGAGGTGGGGTGACGAGCAGGGGCTTTTTCTTGGCTCCAGCCCAGTTGCTTCACCGGCTATGCTGTGTGACTTTGGGCAAGTCACGACATCCAGGACTCAGTTTCTCATCTGTAGAATGGGGCTTCTACCATCGCCCTGGAAGGGCTGGTGTGAGCAGTAGGGGAGATGACAGGTGTGCAGGCTCCCTGCCCAGTGCTGGCGCTCAGGATGTGTGTGGACTCTGAGGGTAGTAGAACTGAAGGGGGCGCTGAGGTCAACGGGAGGGGCAGGGTGGGCGGGGACAGAGGCTCTTGGAGGGCAGGGGCGGGCATCGGGAAACCTGAAAGGGCAGCCACTGGGGCTCCTTGGCCCAGAGGCTCTCGGGGCACTTGAGGACACTTCCCTTTCCCTGCTCTCCTGCAGAGACAACCGAAGGCAGAGGGGTCATGACAGGCAGCTGGCGGGGCGGAGGGGGGAGACACCCCATGGCAGAACCAGTCTGCAGATTGGACAGAGAGCAAGAAAGGGCGCCCCAAATCTGCCCGTGCTGTGCACGGACACTCCTCTTGGAAGCGGTCTTTCATCTCCTGCTCCCACGCACTGATATGGGCTCTGCCTCTATTTAGCATCCCCTGGTGGGCTGTAGGTGCCAGAACAGTCGACACGGTGGCTGTTTGGAAATGTTTCAAGGTTTACATATGAGTGTGGCCTGTGTCCCTCTTCTGACGGCTGGGGCCATATTCCCTCCATCAGACTGGTGGGTCCCAGAGAATAGACCCTTCCCCACTCACTGATGTCACTTACTGACAATCTACTGTATGCTCGGTGCTGGGCACAAGCCAAAATGGACATGAAATGCATGTCTGCCTCCCAGGTCTCCAGGTCAGCCATCCCCAAAGTAAATAATCATCATCGTCATAATCCTTCTGTAGCACCTACTTTGTGGAAGGCCCTATTTAAGCTCTTCATATATGGGGGGGTGCTATTTACTTCCCAATTTATAAATCAGGACACAGAGGCACAAAGGGTTGGGTGATTTGCCCATCACACTGTGGGTAAACGGGGGACCTGTGACAGCCCAGCAGGTGGCCTAGCTCCAGGTGCTTGAGGAAGTGAGCACATGGCCTGGCCCGGAACTGCCAGTACGGGGTGAGGGGTGAGGCCCGAGGGAGGACACGGAGTCCACAGCCCAGAGGAGGGCTGTGTCCCTGTCATACGGGCCCTGGGGGTGGGGGATGGGCAGTGTAGGGAAGCGGATGTGGGGAGAGGAGGGCAGAAGGGAAGCAGAGAGAAGAGCCCCTGGTCGGTGGGAAATCCTGGTGCAGAGGGACTACCTGGCTCGGCAACAGCCCTCCTCCGCCACGGCATCTGCGTGACCTTGGACAATGCTAACATGGAGCCTCAGTTTCCTCATCTGGAAAGTGGGGCTATAAGGCTGGAACCAGCCTGATCTCAAGGCCACAGCCGTCCCCAACACCAGGTCCCCTCACCTTCCGGCAAGTCCTGGCTCTCAGGAACCTGAGGAAATCCTGCCTCTCCCAGTGCCCCGCAGGGGAATGACCAAGAGAAGGTGTTAATTAAAGCAAAGGCCTCAGCTTCCGGGGACTCTCCTCTCCCAGGTGAAGGAGCCCCGCCCTTCCCTGTCTGGCAGGAGCAGAGCCCCTCGGCCCCCTGGTGCTCCGGGTGCCCTGGACATCCTTCTTCGGTGCTCCCTGATCACCCCATGGTCCTAGAAGCCGGGACACAAAAAGGTCCACCTCCACGACCTGCCTCCGAGTATCTTTTCAGAAATCCCTTCTGAGCTGGTGTGCAACGGACCAAACACTGTGCCCCCCAGAATCCATTTGCTGGAGCCCTAACTCCCAAGTTAATATTTGGAGAGGCAGCCTGGGGGAGGTGGCCACGATTGGATGACTCCCAAAGGTGGGTCCCCCGTGACGGGATTAGTGCCTTATGAGAAGAGACAGCAGAGGGGTGCCTGGGGGGCTCAGTCAGTTGAGCGCCCGGCTTTGGCTCAAGTCATGATCTCGCGGTTCGTGGGTTCGAGCTCTGCATTGGGCTCTGTGCTGACAGCTCAGAGCCTGGAGCCTGCTTCGGATTCTGTGTCTCCCTCTCTCTCTGCTTCTCCCCTGCACACACTCTGTGTCTCTGTTTCTCTCTCTCTCTCTCTCTCAAAAAACAAATAAACATTAAAAAGAGAGAGAGAGAGAGAGAGACTGGGTGAGCTGGCTCTCACTTCACTCTCGAGGCCACCAGAAGACACAGAGAGAAGGTGGCGTCTGCAAGCCACAGGGCCCTCACCAGGGACCAGCTGCGGCACCCCAGCCAGGTGTCCAGTCTCCAGAACTGAGAGAGGCAAACGTTCATGGTCTGAGTCCCCAGTCGTGATGCTTTGTGACCAACCTGAACGTGCCCACAAACAGGCCAGGTCACGCCAAACCACCTGCCGCTCCTGGACAGGCTGGGCCGAGGCAGCCTCCCAGCTGCCTGCACATGCTGTTCCCTCTGCCCGGAACGCCCTCTCCCCACTCCCCGCCGCCCCAGTGAGACCTCGGACCTCGGGACGATGACAGCAAGAGCTGTCACCGCCTCCCTGAGCATCTCTTGCCCTCTCCCCACTTGCAGCCCCCGTGAGCCAGCCTCCAGATGCAAACAGGGGTGACGGCATGATGTCACCGGTCCCCAGTAGAACCCAGTAACCTCGGCACCTCAGCGTGCCCACCTGGAAAATGGGGCCAAGGACAGTACCCATCTCGTTGGGTTCTTGCGAGGGTTAAATTACTTAATATACAAAGTGCTGACACACGCTTAGCTTTGTTATTATTACTTATTACTGTTCACCTTTAAAGCCCCGTGGTTAATGATCACGGAGGTGAATTACTAGCCCCATTATACAGTTGAGGAAAGTGTGACAGAGCCAGGGCTGGGGAGGGGGACTGTTGGCGGTCCCTCGGCCAGCTGACAGCGGAGCAGGACCTGGCACCAGTGTCCAGGCTGTGTCCGTGGCTCCTCGTGGCCCCGGCCACAGAAGGAGACACTGAGGCCTGGCCCGGACAGAAGCAGGACCTTGCCCAGCCAGTGCAGAACTGACATCAGAAATCGAGCCCCTCCGCCAGGCAGAGAGCAGCCCAGGGCAGCCGCGCAGGGCGAGGCACTCTTCTGGAGGTGACTTCATTCACCCCTGCATGCCCCTCCCCCTGGAACAGGTGATTGAGCTCGGAGGCGATGAACATACCTTCTGACTTCCCTGAACTCCCATCCAATTTGCTGTTCCCAGGCTGGTGCCAAGAGTGTTTGTGTTAATAAACCAAATGGACTTCTCAGAGTCCAGCCAGAGTGACTGATGGAGGAGGCCGCCAGGTGCCAGCCCGAGGGGGGAGGGAGTGTGGGGCCCAGACTTCCAGTCGAAGCCCTCTGGGATTTCCCAGCCCCAGGGACCCTTGGGGCAGGGGTGGGGGGGCGGGGAAATCATCTCTTCCAACACCTTTGATGCACAGGGGAGGAAACTGAGGCATTGGTGGGACAAGAATGTAGGACTCGAGTTCTGAGCCAGTCAGATCTGAGATCTGGGGTGAGTGGTGGTGTTTTGATGAGCCTGAGACCACTAGGCAGGGAAACGGAGTCAAAAGAGGGGAATGGAAACTTGGGGCTCCAGCATTTACCAGAAGAAAGGGGCCTGGGTAGAGGGTGACGACCTACCACAAACCCAACCCCAAAACAGAGCTGCTAAGCCCACCTCAGGGGGGATTTGACTCGTCCTCCAAAATGACCTTCCCAGAGCCATCCCTGGAGGGACCGTCCATCTGAGCCCCCTCCCCCCCCCCCCCCCCCGCTTACTGAGAGCCTCCCCGCAGAGCCCATGCCTCCTTCACTGAGCCCTTTGCTCTTTTCTAGATATTGTCCCTGGCCTCCAGGACCAAGTGACAGGGACTCCAGGGGCAGTGCAGGGGAAATCTTGGTCCACACCCTGAAACCCCCCAGGCCTGCGGGTTGTTAGCGCCTCCAAGGCCGGCTCCTTAGCTGTGCCACCGCACCCCTTGCACACCCACCTCAGCCCAGCTCTGGACCCTGCACCTCCGGGCCCTGCCCAGACCCCTCTGCATGCAGACCCCGGGTGAGAAGCCTCAGGGGAGGATGGAGGAGCAAGGCCTTCCCATAGGCCCCTCTGGTTTCCACCATGAGAGGGTCAAAGGGCAGGCAGCGACTCCCAGCTGCCCCTCCGAGGCTCCCCTGCAGGAGGGGGACAGAGTGGGCCCAGCCTGGGTAATTCACAAGCCCCACGATACCGATGGGGAGGCCGGTGGCAACACGCAAGTGTGGCCCCAAGCAGGTCCTTCCCGGGAAACCCTGTGAGACCAGGGTCCTCCAGCCCAGGAAGATGGATTCAGGACCTTTCAGGTCCCCTCTGAGCCCTGCTGGCTCTGGAGCCCCCTCGCTGCCCACCCCCCTGCCCACCCACCCCTCCTGCAGCTTCAGGCGGCCCACTCTGCTTTTATGTCTCCCCGTGGAGAGTTTCCGGGTGAGAGTGTGTTTGAACAAAGCCTCCCTCCACTACAAACGCCTCGCAAACCTGTGATCCAGCCCGCCCCTCTCCTTGGCAGCCCGCACGGGTGGGCGGTGAGGCCGCCTTGGGCTCCAGCCCATTTACAGCACTCACTAGCTGGGGGGAGGGGTCTGTTCCTCTGTCTGAGCCCCAGTTTCTCTGTCTGTAAAATGGAGAACTTTCCAGGCTGGTTCTAAGAATCTGTAACAAAGTGTGCGAGGTGCCCAGCAGGCTATCTGGGACAGTAATGAAATTCTGTGTAGTTACAAATGAGGAACAAAGATGTGCCGAGGGGGAAGGGGGGGGGGGCGGAAGGGGCGTATCCTATATCCGTCTGCAAGGTCATGTCAGGTCCGGCGCCAGCCCTGCCCTGGGACCGATGCTGGCAGCCTCGCTGCCTGCTGCCCCAGCTCTCCGCCAACCACTGCCCGCACGCCCCGTGCTTGTGCTGCCTCCAGGATCCTCACGGGTCCTGACAAAGTGTGAGCACTAACAGGCCCCGACAGGCTTTCTAGAACAACCTCTGTAGTGGGGAGGACAAGAGGCAGGATATGGCCAATAAGCCGGCACATTGTTCATAGAGCCCATCTCGGCTGTTACTACTGCTATTTAGCATTTAGATAACACTCTATATTTCCGCAGGGTCTGCTGCCTGGGCCTTCAGTAACCAGCCATGGCGGGGGGGGGGGGGGGGGGGGGGGC
>PJEM01010428.1:0-40316 GCA_004023845.1 Helogale parvula | reverse complement strand
AGAGAGGGAGACACCCAGCCTGGAAAGCATGGCTCAGGAGCCGTTGTCTCTGGGAAGGTTCCTGCCTTTATACCGTCATACAAACATGCACCGGTGCACGCACCTGGGCCCACCCTCTCAGGACTTGGGGTAGTCAGGGGGCAAAGCCGTCACCAAGAGGTCACTGTAGTCAACTCTTGCTCAGGCTGTTAGCGCAGAACTGGAGGGCAGCGCCTCTAGCAGCGCGAGCGGATTATGCTGAGGAGTCCGGATGCTCTTGGCCCCGCGCAGGGCGCCTCTGGGCTTCCCTCCCACCAGCTAACCGTGGTGGCGGTGCCCATGGAGTTCGTGGAAGGCAGGATCGGCAGTGCCAGACTGCTACTGACAAGCAGGCTACAGGCCTCATCTATGGCCAAGGTTGAGGTCGGTCTGTAGCCAGGGCTGGGGTCCGTCGAATGGGGGATGGGCTCTAAAACAGAAGGTCCGTGAGGACCAAGACATCGTCTGTCTCGTTCACCCCTGAAACCCCAGGTGCGTAGAACAGTGCTTCGTGCTCAGTAAATAAACATTGAATGAATGAATGAATGAATGGTCATCAAGGTTCCCTGTGCAGCGGGGGCTCCGGCTCAGGGACAGCTGGTGTCCCAGAATAAGTCCGTCTAGAAGGGGGTTGGAGGCTTTCCGTGGCAAGCACTGAGCCAGGGATCTGAACGGAAACCAAAGGAGCCACTTGGTGATTAAGCTGCCACCCTGGATTCCCAGTCCCTGCTCCCACACCAGCTCCCAAATTCAGACACCTCCAGCCCCTGGACTCGCACCGCAGGACATTACCCTCTCTTCCTGGGTCTCTGATCCATCTTGCCCTTCCCCACCCGCCATCACCTGCCTCCCTCCCCCGCACATACATGAGAGCTGACACCATCAGGTGTCTCTGAACGACCCTTAGTTCCGGCTGATCCAGTTGAGCTGTGTGGTCAGCACTTCCCCATCACTGTAAAAACGAGGCCAGACTCCTTGGTGTGGCATTCGGTGCCCTGCCTTCCTCTCCAGACTATGCCTTCCCACCCCAGCCCTAGCCCAGGCCTCATGCGTCAGCGGCAGTGAACGCCCTGTCATTTCATGCTTCCAAACCCCTGAACATGTGGTTTCCCTTCCATGCGATGCCTTTACTTTCTTAAAAATGTGGCAAACAATTGATTTTTTAAAACAAGCATTTTCTTGAAGCATTCAACCTAATGTTCCTCATAATTGCCCTTGTCACACAAAGTGTGGTAATTACCACTTATGTGTTTATCTATCCTGTCTTTTTTCTCAATCTCCCAATCACAGCATCAGATCCCAGACCTAAACTACATCACCATTGTCACCACCACCATCTCCACACCACTGATACCACCATCCTCACCACCCCCACCACCATCACCACCACCACCTTCACCACCACCACCATCACTGTTGATACAGCTAACGTTCATTAAGCGCTATGTGCCGGTCGGTGTGCCAAGATATTCACATGATTTTGTCTGCTAACCTTCATAACACCCCTGATCAATATCTCATTGCATGGATGAAGAGACTGAGGTCAGAGAGATTCAGTCACTTGCTCAGGGATTCAAATTCAAGCCGTTTCCTCCTTATCCAGACCAGGGAAAGAGCTTGAAGCCTGGATAATCCAAAATTCCTCATAACACAATATTCATTCCCTTCGACTTCAGCATGTCTTGAGAGGTCAGGCACTCAGAAGGCCACTAATTTCTGTGGACTCGGGTACAGCCTGGGGCATCACATCCCAGGTGGTATAAACCTTTGGGACAGGGCTCTGAGTTTCCACCTGTCCCCCTCCCCCCACTCCCGGGCTCCAGCACCAGGCTGGTTGGCCTGCAGAGCCATCTATGAGGGGTCTGCACAGCTGTGCCAAGAGGCACTCAGCCCTGGAAGGGTCGATTCCAGGCTGGAACCAGCTCTTCAGGCAGCGTGACGGATGCTCACGGGAAAAGGAAACCTCCCAGCCAGCCAGTCAGCATGTCCTCCTTTCTCCTTTGCTCTCGGCAGGAGACAGATGGGAAGAGTGCATTCCAGGTGACATCACCCTCCTGTGCAGCATCCCAACACCCTCCGGTGCCGACTTCCCGGCGTCCACAAGTTGGCTGAGGCCTCCTGCCTGCCCGTGACCCTCCCCCCAGCCCAGCTCAAAGGCCAGGAGTTTTCTCCACTCTGGGATTCTCCAAGCCAGGGAATATAGACACTCGACAGTCTATAACTTACCACAAAGTACACACTCCCTTCCCTTCCAGAATCAGATTAAAAAAAATTTTTAATGTTTTTAATTTATTTTTGAGACACAGAGAGAGACAGTGCGAGCAGGGGAGGGACAGAGAGAAAGGGAGACACAGAATCCAAAGCAGGCTCCAGGCTCTGAGCTGTCAGCACAGAGCCCAATGCAGGGCTCGAATTCACGAACCATGAGATCATGACCTGAGCCGAAGTCGGATGCTTAACTGCCTGAGCCACCCAGGTGCCCCTCCCAGAATGAGATTACATTCCAGAAGCATCAGGGTAAAGTGTAGGTTCCCTTGTCTTCACTGATCCTGAGCCTTGCACAGTAGGGATGAAGCAGATCATAAAAGCAGAAGTCGGTATTAACTAAGCTCTTGCTTTGACCTAGACCCTGATCCATGTGCTTGACAGGCATTAAATCATTTCATCCACATCCAGATCTAAGAACGAAGATTTCTTATAACCTCCATTTTACAGATGAGAAAACGGAGGCTCAGAGACGCTAAGTCACTCTCTACCGGTCTCCCAGTTAGGAGGTGGCAGCGCAGCGTTACTTTATACACCTGTTGGAGGACGGTCTTTCCTGGTTTCCGGTCTTCCCCTCCCCCAGCCCCCTGATGGTGAGTCTGGGAGCAGCACTGAGCATGCGCAGATACACTCCGCCCTCCACCACCCCGCCTGCATAGGGCGCCCCCAGCCCCGGTAGAGGAGTAAGACCAGAGTTGCCCCCTCTGCGTGGATCAGCAGGGCTCTGTGAGCAGCAGGGGGCCGCCTGAAAGCCAAGCCGCGCCTTCCACGTGGCTTCATCCGGATCCAGATGCCATCTGACCTCCTTCTGTCCGACTCAGGCATCGGGTTCTCAATTGGTTCCAAACTCGGACACAGAGTGAAGTGTCTCTTGTCTTCCTCCTGGAAGCCCCGTAATTACAGGCACATAAATAAATAAATCGATTGTGTTTGCCCCTATTGGAATTCATCACCTTCTAAATATATCCCGTTCTAAACATAAACACTGCCATTCTACATTCGCCTCACACTTCATTTACATAGAAATAATGGTAATAGGAGAAAGTGCAGCGATGTTTGGTATCTGCGGAATACCAGGTACCTTGGCATCATATTACACTTAATTTCACAATCCCTGGCTCAAGTAGACCCGATTGGCCCCATTTTTGCAAATGAGGAGTGTCGGCCCCAGCAAGGGAAGCGGCTTTCCCAAGGGCACGTGGCTGGCGTGTGACAGATTAGAATCTGCACAGGCGTTCAATAGTGTCACCCTAAGTTTTATGTCTACCTAGAACTTCCGAATGAGATCTTCTTTGTTCACTGTGCTGACGCAATTCATTGAGATAAGATCATGCTGGGTTGGGGTGGGAGCTAAATCCAGAGACTAGTTCTTCCAAGGAGACAGAGACTTGCAGAGACACGGAGAGGCAGAGGAGCACCCGGGGGGAGACGGCCGTGTGATGACAGGCGGAGAGTCGCGTGGTGTATCTACCAGGCAGAGAAGGCCAAGGATTGGCAGCTACCGCCAGAATTTCAGACAAGGAAGACAGGAATCTCCCAGACAAGGGAGGGTCCCCCCCTGGAGCCTTCAGGGGGACCACGGCTCTACCATCACCTTGACTTTGGACTTCTAAACTCTGGACTGTGAGAGAATACATTTCTGTTGTTTCAAGCCACCAGTTTGCTGCCATTTGTGACAGCAGCCCCAGAAACCTAATCTGAAATCCTAAAGTGATTCTTCTTTTTTTTTAAATTTTTTTAATGTTTTATTTATTTTTGATACAGAAAGAGACAAAGCATGAGAGGGGGAGGAGCAGAGAGAGAAGGAGACACAGAACCAGAAGCAGGCTCCAGGCTCTGAGCTAGCTGACAGCACAGAGCCCGACGTGGGGCTCGAACCCACGAACGTGAGATCTGACGTGAGACGTAGTCGGAGGCTTAACCTACTGAGTCATCCAGGTGCCCTTCTTCTTTTTTTTTTTTTTTAAGTAGGCTTCATGCCCAGCAGAGAGCCCAATGCAAGTCTTAAACTCACAGCCCTGAGATCAAGACCTGAGCTGAGATCAAGGGTTGGACACTTCATCGACTGAGCCATGCAGGCGCCCCAACTTCAGTGATTATTCCGATCCTTCTCCCAAGGAAACTGCTTCCCGTACCCAGAGTCGCGCCAAGAACCAGTGAGTGCCCCGGGGACTGAGGACACCGAGAAGACACAGCCCCTCACTCAAGGGGCTCACGCACAATGCCAAAACCATTGTCTCTTGTCCTAGTTGCTTTGGCTTCTGGTGGGGAGCAGGAGGGGGTGGGGGCTGTATGGACAAATCTTGCTTTTGAAGGTTGGTACCCTCGCCCCCTGGCTGTGATCAGTGGCAGGTCATAGCCCCCCTCTCCGAACCTCAGTATTTCCATCTGTAAGATGGGGGTACTTATACCCCCCTGCCTCCTTCAGAGTAGGTAAGGGACACAGAACCACTGCAGAGACCATGTCTGGCTGCACAAAGGGCAATACCTCTTTTGAGATTGGGGGAGGGCCGGTGTGCACGCACCTGAGCCTACCCACGCGTACTCACACATTTGAAAGGGGAGATAAACTCCCAGTGGTTGGTCGGCAGAACTTGGTTAATATCATTTGCACCTGTCTGCATGTGGAAACGTTTCATACTAAATTCAAAAGAGAAAACAAGAGAGGGCACGGAGGTGGAGGACACAGGGCAGGGAGGGATGGTACTGGAAATGGGCTCCCAGGCACCGCTGCCTCTGGGAGCCGAGCCATCCCCAAGGGGCATCTAGAATCGCAAACAGCCTGAGCCACAAAGGGAAGAAAGGGCCTGAGGGAAGAAAGCGAGTCTGGGCCAGTCTTAAGCCCCGCCGCCGCCAGCTGGCCACCTTGGGTTCCTCCTGCATCGGCTGCCATCGTCAGCCATGCCAGGGAGGGTGCAGTAATCCCGAGATTTGTCAGCGTTGGCGTGTGCTGCCAGTCCGGTGGAGGGGGAGGAGACCCACAAGATCAAACAACACTCTTCCGAAACCCTGCCTCCAAGTGGGGAAAGCCTTGGAGCGCGGGCACCAGCGTGAGAGCAGGGCTGCTGTGAGTGCAGAGGGCCCAGCCGGCAGAGAGGGCCTGGCAGCGCCTGGCACCGCTAATCCAGGTCACAGCAGAGCATTGCAGTTCGGGGCCTCTGGACCACCCTGGGTGGCCCGGGCTCCGGGGCTCGGAATGGCTGGTGGAGGCCACGCTGCCGGCTCTGCCTGGAACCTCGTCAGGGCCCCCCTCATGGGAGTGTGACTTCACTCCTGGATCACAGTCCAAGGGGAAGATGGACGTGGTTGGCTCAGCCCCACAGGGACTCATGAAAACTACCCCCAAGCAGTCCTGGCAGAAATCACTGGAGTGACTCAATCCAATGCAACCACTATTTATTAAATACACGGACAGTTAAGCATGGAGGCTATGAGCAAGGACTCTGGGAGCCAAGAAGACTGAGTTTGAATTCCAGCTCTAAGAGTTGGCCAGTCACTTAGCCTCTGAGCCTCAGTTTTCCCATCTGTGAAATCGGGATAACAATAGGGCTTACTTCATAGGGCTGTATGAGCCCGAAATGTGTTAATACTCGTAAAGCACTTAGAATCATTTCAGCCATACCATAAGCGCCAAATAAGTGCTGCATCAAGGGGCTGGTAAAGGGAGCAGTGTGGAGCAGTGGGATAAACAGAAGTCGTGGATCTCTTGCAGTACCCCCTCACACAGACAGCTGGGCTGGAGAGAGGAAATACTTCCTCTAATGTGGCACAGCCCCATTGTCAAGGCAGGATCTGAACCTGCAGAGCACAAGTCCAGAGGCCCCGCCCCTAAACCCTAAGGTACAGAGAACCCTCTTCTGCTCCTAGTGTCCCCTCCCCCGGAGTCTGGTGGCAGGGGGACCCACAGAAGACACAATGCTGAATGAATCACCACACCCCTGCATTTGCATAGTCATCCTTTCTCTTCCTCTTTATGTGACCTTGAGCGCGTGACACAGTCTGTCTTAAGTGTCAGTTTCTTTGTGCGTAGAAATGTGTGTCCGAATATCCAATTCACAGGGCCGCTGGTGAGAACCGCATGAGGGCTCGATGCAAACACGCCCAGCGGGGTGTCTGACAGTTAGTCCATGTTAAATAAATGTCATCTTGATTCTGTTTCATTTCCTTGACTCTGCGCTCAGTTCTGCCCAAGGACCCATGGGGAATGCAAGAAAAGAGAAAATGTATTCTTGTCCTCAAGGACTTTACACAACACGGAAAAGTAGGAAACTGTTCAGTTATAGGACAGACGACAATTAGGTGCCAAAGTGGAAATCACCTGGGAGTTCAGAGAGCTCTGCATGGACTGGGGCAGTCTGGAGGGCCTCTGGGAGGAGGTGTTTGAAAGAGCCAACTGCCTCATTATCTGCCACATGAAGGGCCTCATGGACCAAGTTCCCATTAGGCAAGGCTGGACCAGAGACGCAAGCGAGGACATGAAAACACTGCCTCTCAGGGGGAGAGACTGGCTCTGATGAATTCCTTCCCATCAAAGGGGCCGGATGGCAGCGGAACCAACCAGAGAGCTGGCAGCGGGCGAGCCTGAGCGAGTGATGTTCAAAACCACACGCGTTGGGTCCAGACATTGATGTCCTTCCAGAAAGTGCCCTGCGTGGATGTGAGGAAGAACAAAAGGATGGGGGAGATAGAACATGCTCCGCCGGGAGACCCAAACCAGCCAATCCCACGATGTCCCAGTCGGCAGGAAGTTGAGCATCTCCACCCACACATTTCAAGGCTGGGCAGCTCTCCAGGCCGTCCCATCAAGAATCCGTCCACAGCACCCCCATGGCCAGCACCCTCATCGACCTGGAAGGATATTGAAGCTCAGGGAGCTTGCGAGCCCTGCCCAGGCTCATGGTGATGGGTAGATGGGCAGCGTCCAATCCTCTCCCCCCACATCAGCCCACGTGCAACTGACTCCAGGGACAGCCATGCCCTGGGCTGACCAGTCCAAGCCCCGCAAACCCCCGACACAGCAATTCATTCTGGGATAAGCTCACAAAGTAAAGCAATGGGACACAAGGTCTGAGACTTTGTCCATACATTAGGAGGGCAGTACACAGTCTTTGATGCTCGAGCCCGGAAGCAGAGGTGTCGAGTTGCTGACAGACACACTGCCATCCTATGGAGCCAATGGAGAAGGCTGAGAGAGAGGACAGCCTGGTGGTATCTGTAGTAGTCAGGGTAATGCCAGCTGCTGTAACAAATAAACCCACAGACCTCAGCATCTTGGTCCAATAAAAATTTATTTCTTGCTCACCTAACAGCCTGACATGGATCTTTCAGATGATCCAAGATCCAGGGTCCTTCTACCTTGTGGCTCAGCCTCCCCAGTGTCTTGGAGTTCTCTGGACTCAGACCTTGGGGGTAGATGGGTTACAGGAAGCATCTGTTTCTTAAGCTCCTTGACCTAGAAGCCACACATACCACTTCTACCCTCTTCCATTGGTGAGAATTGGCCATATGGACACACCTGAATGCAAGGGATGCTGGGAAATGTAGTTCCTGGTTGGGCAGCTGCTTCTCAGCCACAATTCTTCACTAAGAAGGGGCCTGAACCTTCAGTGACCAGCTCGCCACCTTCATCTCCGCGTCACTGAGCGCTCACCTCAAGCAGCTCCTGAAGCCTGATCTACCTTTGATCTTTTTCATTTATCTAAGTTATTAAATTTCCTAGTTCAGCTTGAGCCAGTTTGGGCTGGATTTTCTGCCATTAGGGCCCAGAGTCCTGACTGTTTGATAGAGTGCTGCAGCCCATTCATACAGATCAGAATAAAACCCAGTCCTTTCCCCAGTCTGGTGCCTGTCCCGCGATACCTTACAACCTCCCCTCCCCCAAGTTCCATGGTCTGGTCCATGTCCCATAGATTTAGTTAATAATACAGTAACACCCAAGGAGGCAGGAGGCGGGCTCACCTGGAGATCAGAGACCAGAATCTGCCCCTAGTGTTCTCCACTATGTTCCCACGAGGGAGCGGCACGTAAGAGAAGAACCAATGGGACTTTTTTTCAGTGAATTGTTGAAGTAATTGTTCAGTTACCCAAAGAGAAATGTTAGAGGTGGTTAACTTAAGGACAGCCCTCCAGAAAGAACACCAGGAAGTTTCTCCTGCCCTGGGAACTATCAGGATCTCCGCAAGAGCTGACCGTGGTGCTACTAATATACACCCACAAATTCTTTAACACTCCTCCCTTCTATAGTCCCTGGGTGTGGGCTGTGCCTAGCAACATGCTTCTAATGTATAGACTACGGAGAAAATGACCTCCAAGGGGAGGTCCTGCCAACAGCCATGTGAGTGAACCGTCTTCGAAGCAGACCCCCCACCCCGGTCAAGCCATCAGATGTCAACAATGCGATACAACATCTTGACTGCAACCTCACAAGAGACCCTACGCCTGGACGACTCAGTCACACCGCTCCTGACCTCTGGACCCACAGAAACAGAAATAATGAATGTCCATTGTTTTAAGTCACTAAGTTTCGGGGCCATCCATTACGGGGCAGCAGACAGCTGGTGCAGCTGAGTAAGGGGATAGTTGAAGGAGGGGTTTGAGCCTTGGTGACGCTTAGGAGCCCGCAGATACATCGACTGAGCTTCAGTGACGGCTATGAAGGAGCTACAGAAATGCAAGCTGACTTCACATATCCCCACCACTCATCAAAACAGAAGCCAACTAGTCAGTAAATCATCAGTAGCAAGGTCAAGCTAAAACACATTAAATGGATTTGCTATCCAGAGACAAAGGGGAAGTTATGTAAGTCGCACGATCTGAAATAGCCAATAGACAGACACTGTCTGATGTACAAAATGAGGAGTCTGTGCAGTTCATCATGATCCTTCACTCTCTGAGCCTCAGTTTCCTTTCTATGAAGTAGAGTTATTGACCCTTATCGTGAGGACTAAGCTGATAACCAAACTGGCCGCCTCAGTGCACACAGGATGAGGGCTGTGTGACTCACCAGCGCCACAGAAATAAAGCTAGAAGAACCTAGAGCGTAAAAGTGAGCAGTTGTGGGCACGCCTGGGGGGCTCAGTCGGTTAAACGTCCAACTTCAGCTCAGGTCATGATCTCACTGTTTGTGAGTTCGAGCCCCGTATTGGGCTCTGTGCTGACAGCTCAGAGCCCGGAGCCCACTTCAGATTCTGTGTCTGCCCCTTCGCTGCTCATGCTCTGTGTCTCTCTGTCTCTCAGAAATAAATAAAAACATTAAAGAAAATTAGAAAAAAAAAAAGACAGGTAATTACCTGTTTTTCCCCACCCAATCTTTCTGTCTCTGCCAACTGAATCCTATCTTTTCCTATCATGCCGGTTCTGCCAACTGAATCCTATCTTTTCCTATCATGCCGGTGTGGTCATATTCTAGTGAGGGCCTACTTTCTGATAACAGAGGGCTGTCCTGTTTTTGTGTCTTCACATAGTGGAAAGGGAGCTACTCAGCTCTTTTTTTAAGGGGTACTAATCCCTCTTGAGGGCTCTACCCTCGTGACCCAATTACCTCCCAAATGCCAGCTGTGCCTGCACTGGACAATTTCCAATAGACTCCCCTCTCCCCTCCTGTTATTGCTTTAAACAATATAATAATATTTGACTTAGTATCATTGGGGAAAAAATCAATGCCACTTGTTTTCCACGGCCTGAGATATATAGGTAAATGAATCGTAATACATAAATAAAAGAGGAGCTTAATGACCAAAAAAAAAAAAAAAGTGAGTAGTTGCCCATGGTCAGAAACTTGAGATCTGCCTCTGGGTCTCCTAAATGACAGAGAACTGGGATGGGAATGAGATCCCTGCCTCTGTCTTCTCACCTGTATAATGGAAACAATACTCGTAAGGTGCACTTCCTGAGCCAGACACGCCCCTTTGGACCCCTCTCTGGTCCTGAGGAGGAGGAAGGGGGAAAAGGCAGGGGGCTGTGTCCAGGCAGCCTGTCCTCCATCCCAGCCAGCAAGAGGGTAGAGGGAGGGGGCCAGGACCCTCATGGCTGAGGCAGGCCTCATCCCAGAGGCTGGATTTAGCTGGATTGTTCCAGCAAATGGCTCAATTCCCTCTGGTTTTTGTAGTACAAACAATCCCAGACGAGTCTTAGAGGGTGGGAGAAAAAAAGAGTAATTTGTGTGGCATAAAACGTGAAGCATTGAGCTTGGCCTTGCAAAGCATTTGCATTTCTAAACAAGAAAAGGCTGCGCTGAGTGTGGCCGTCACTTAGTTATCTTGTTAACTCCCTCCTGGCCCAGGCAGGCGAAGCAGCAGGCTCCCCTGAGAGTCCGGGATTTGGAAGGAGAGGCAGATGGCCGTCCTGAAGACCAGAGCTCAAGTCCAGCATCATCCCAAAGTCTGGAGGTGTCATGTGTGGTCTTCTCTTCGGCCTTCAGTGACCCTTCATTTCTGTAAAAACGTGGCTTTTGAACCAGATAAACCCTAATGGCCTTTAGAAGGGACGGTCGACGGTTATAAAATCTGTGAGTCAGGGGACCTGGATTCAAATTGTGGCCCTGACACTAACTGACCCAGTGAACTTGAGCTTAATGCTGGAAGGAATTTCTGGCATGAAGGGCTTCAGCCCCCAGCGTCCCGAGCCTCTGTGTCATCTAGCCTCTGTGTCAAGGAGCTCACTTCCCTTGATGGAGAGGAGGACTCCCGTTCTGGTGCCAGACAGCTCCATGAGTTATAGAGTCTGCCCTTAGACTTGATTTCAAATCATGACGCCTCTCCCCAAAGGGGGTCCCAGGGAAGGCGAGGGGACAGCTGCACGTATTTGCACCCAGGCGGCTCTCTGTTCCAGTCCCAGCCGTCTGCGTCCTGGTTTCCTCTTCTAGGAGATGGAGATGATCATCCAGCCCACCTCTTGGGTGGTTGGGGGGTTAATCAAGGTTGGTACTTAGCACAGCCTTGGCCACGTTGCTCCATGAAACTGTCCAGAGCAGTGACAGTCATGTGTCCATGCCTCTCCGCCCTTTTCTGCACATCGGCACACAGAGCACAGGGTGTTCACAAGTGGAAAGCACAGCTCTGACCTTCCGCTTGGGAGAGACGGCGTGGAGCTACACGTGAGTCCCCAAGAGTCCCTGTGATGTGACCCTTCCTGTCCTCCCCAGAAAGTCCATCAGTGCACCTGACTGCCGAGCATATGTCCAGCGGCAGCCTGGCCTCCACTCTAACTTTTTATTTTCTAAGATGTATCATTCACCCACTTTGGTGCGTGTGGTAGAGTGGACATCTTCCCAGTCCTTCATACCCTCCTGCTGTTAAAACTACACAGCCACACCTGCAGCACCACCCACCAGGAAGAGCAGAGCGCGTTCCCTCCCCAGGACTTGGATGTGGCCATGTGACCTGATCTGGCTGGTGGGTCGTGGATGGGAGCAACAGTGTGACAGTTCCAAGATGAAGCCTCCGTCACATTACATAGTTCTACCCACTTCCTTGCCTTCTAGTGACCCAGACTGGCAGCTGCCACCCTTGCCCGAGCCTCAGTGGACACACATGTGGAGCAGACCTGGACCCAGCCCACCTACTCCACAGGCGGAAAAGAAGACCAAGCCATCCTGGATCAGCAGAGCCGCAGTGCCGTGAGCTTGAGAGGAAATGCTTGTAGGCATAGCCCAGCTGAGCAATGAGATGATTTGTTATGCAGCCCTACCATGGCAAGAGCTGGGACCATATTATTTACCAGGATCAAGTTACTTATGAGACCCCCCAACCGAGTAAGACACACGATACGTCCAACCACCATTGGTGAAACCAAAGCTTCACCTGATGGTCCTTTAGAGTCGCTCAGAGGAAGGTCCCAGTGGGATGGGGGAGGACAAAGTCCTCCTGAAAGTCCCCAAGTTTACAAGCACCCTTGAACTCAGGCGGCAGCCTGGCCTCCTGTCATCTCCCAGTTCTGGTGCACCTGCACTCTGTCCCTGGACCTCACCTTCTGAGTTTATATCATCAGAAAGATGAGAGAAGAACCTGAAGGAGTCGATGGGTGCCTTGAGGGGTCGGTGGTAAAGGTCTTCTGCAGACCCAGGTCCTCACTACTCCCCGTGAGCATCCACGTCCACTGGGTGGTGGTCAGGCTCCTGGATGACCCCGTGATCTCGCCTCCTGGGACGCACGCCCTTGCGTGGTCCCTTCCCTTCCATTGCCAGGGCCGGTCTGCATGACAAGAAGAACATGGCACAGTTGATCACATGACACTTTGAAGGGTAGGTTATGAAGGATATCCCACATAGATTCTTTTTTGTAGAAATTGACAAACCGATCCCAACGTTTCAGTAAACAAAACAGTATGGTCTCAGCACAAGGATCGACATATGAAGCAAATAGAAGAGATTAGCAGTCCTGGAATGAACCCTCAAATTAATTTATGGTCAGATAATTTTCAATGAAGGTTTTAAGACGCTAGTGGAGAAACAATGATCTTCTCACCAATTGGTGCCAGAACAATTGAAGAACCACGTGGGGAAAAAAGATCAACTCAGGCTTTGTCTTACATCATACACAAAAATTAACTCAAAGTGGGTCCTAGATCTAAACGTAAGAGTTGAAACCATGAAACTTTTAGAAGAAATTACAGAAGAAAATTGTAAGATTTAATAGATGAAGGCAGAGAGGAGAGGAAAGAAAGAGACCAAGTTATGGAGCCAAGAAAGCCTTTATTGGGATCTGCGATTCCCGGGCGAGGTTCCATGACTCCGGGAGTGGGGAGTCAGGGAAGTCGCGCCTGGTGCGGGAGGGGCAAGGTATTTTATGGGTGAAAGACTTCCGGTCTGGTCCTGGGAGGGCAGACCACCAAATAAGGGCACTTTAGGGACGTGGCGGGATGGGATAGGTTGCCTCCTCTGTCAGGGTGAGGGGAAGCTGGGGCTTCATGATTGGCTGTTTTCAAACTGGCGCGGGACATTCCAGGTCTGCAGGTGAGGGGTGGGGGTCCTCGGTGCACGGAGTTCTTCTCCAACCCACAGCAAAATGGCCACTCGGTCACCATCTTAAGGTAACTCTTACAAAAATCTTTATGACTTCAGGTTGGACAGAGTTCTTACGTATGACAGTAACAGCAGAATCCATAAAAGAAAAACATTTGACACGCTGGACTTTCTTCTAGTTAAAAACGTTCGCACTTCAGAAGCCACCAAGAAAGGAACGAAAAGACAAACCAGACTGGGAGGAAATATTTGCAAATCACAGATCTGATAATGGATTCGTAATCAGAATATATAAAGAACTTTTATAACTTAACAATAAGACGGAAAAGCCCAATAGACAAAAGATTGGAATAGACATTTCATCAAAGAAGATGTATGAATGGCTAACGAGCCCAAGAGAAGAGCTCGACACAATTAGTCATTAGGGAAACGCAAATGAGGATCACAGTGACAGAGCACGGGGCACAGGGGACACACCACGGAAGGAGGAAAAGCCTGACCCTGCCCTGCAGGGCCTCCCAGTCCGAGGCGGGAGACTGGGCGGAAGCTGCCCTCCTGCCTTGGCTCCCCCTGGCTCACCATTCGGCACCACGGCTGCCAAATCCATTTCCTCCGGTTCTGAAAAGAGCTCCAAGCACCCCGTGGGGCGGGGGGAGGGGGTTCCTGCCTCCACCCCCATCCCCCCAAACAGGGAGCAGAAAAATTGGACAGAAATGTGTTGTCATTCAAATGCTTCAGCCGGAGCCAAGGTGGATGCTGATGCCGCCTCCCTTCATTCAGTGCAGCATCTTTCATAAAAGCTGCGTCTCAGAAATACTTTGGAGACGGAAATCATAAATAATTGCCCAAGGGACAAAACGCGGGATGAAAAGCTCCCGGCTGGCTTGCAGGAAGTGGAGGGGAGCTCAGGGCTGAGGAGCTGGTGTGTCCCAGGCACTCAAGTTGGGTAGCGGGGCTTTGGTGAGCAGAACTTTGGGCTTGAGTGCTGGGTTCCAGATGCTTCCGGGAGAGGAGGCTGCAGGACCCCGCACCTCACGCTGGGTCTCTCCATAGGAGACACTGGTAAGGAGTCTTGGTGCTCCTTCCATCTGACGTAGGGCCCTGGATGGGTGACTCTGCCTCTCCCACACCCGGGCTCACTCCACTCAGAGCCCTTGCTCGCTCAGGGTCACTCAGAGTCAGGCCCGGGTCCTCCTCTGACTCACGGAGCCCTACGCACCCTCACCCCCAGTGTTTCTCTTGCTCATTCCCCTCCAGCCCCACTGATCTCCTTGCTGTGTTTTCAATATGCCAAGCCCATGCCTGCCTCAGGGCCCTTGCACTGACTGTTCTCTCAGTCTAGCACACTCTTCTCCCAAACACCCACCCAGATACTTCCCTCACCTCCTTCAAGTCTTTGTTAAAATATTGCCTTCTTGGTTAGGCCATCGCTGGCCTCACTGTGTTCTTCTGGGGCACCTGGGTGGCTCAGTCTTGGTTTGGGCTCAGGTCATGATCTTGCAGTTTCGTGGGTTCAGGCCCCACATCAGGCTCTGTGCTGGCAGCATGGAGCCTGCCTGGGATTCCCTGTCTCCCTCTCTCTCTGCCCCTCCTCCACTGGCACTGTCTCTGTCTCTCTTAAAATAAATAAATAAACAAATAAAGCTTTAAAACGTGTTCTTCTCCCTCCCTCGCAGTCTCTCTCTCTCTCATTCTCAAAAATAAATAAACATTTTAAAACTTCTTTAGAAAGTGGGGCAGGAGAGGGCCTGAGTGGCTCAGTCGGTTGAGCATCCAATTTTGTCTCAGGTCATGATCTCACAGTTTGGGAGTTCAAGCCCCGTGTCGGGCTCTGTCAGCTCTGTCTGCTTCAGATTCTGTGTCTCCCTCTCTCTCTGACCCTCCCCTGCTTGTGCTGTTTCTCTCTCTCTCTTTCAAAACTAAATAAACATTTAAAAATTTTTAAATATGTTCTTCCTTTTTCCTCACTCCTGACCCTCCTGCTCTGCTCCTTTCTCTCCGCACCCTTACATGCCTCACCTTGTCGTATGTTCCGTGACATATGCATTATTAAAATCATAATCGTCTCCCACTGCTAGATGGTGAGGAGCACCAAGGCAGTGCTTTGGCTCCCGCCTATGGCGCCTGGCACAGCCGAGGTGCTCAGCAGGCATCTGCCGAGTCAGCACAGGCACCCCGAGCAGAGCCCCGAGCGCCCGTGCCCAGGTGCGCACTTCCCCCCACCTGCCGACCCACCTGCAGGCTGTGTGCGTCTGTGCCCTCTTGCGAATCCACAGGAAGTTCCTCCTTTGGGAAGAACGGTCTCTGACTTGAGACTGTGACCCAATATGGCTAAGCCGCTGGCCCCGGGTCCCCACTATCACTCACCGTCGCATAATCTCGGTCAAGGCCTGACGCCGCGTCTGTGCAGAGGACTAATCGTGATCATTGCCACTCCGTTAGGTAGGAACTATTTACTACGTCCATTGTGTCTATGGGGAAACTGAGGCCTAGAGAGGCCGAGTGAGGATGAAACCAGATACTCAGTAACAAATAACTACCACTGCTTGGGTGTTTGCTAAGCCTAGAAACTGAAGCTGAGAAGAAGCAGGAGGCAGACGAAGTCTGGAGCCGAAACCTCGAAA
This sequence comes from Helogale parvula, assembly GCA_004023845.1. Lineage (NCBI taxonomy): Eukaryota > Metazoa > Chordata > Mammalia > Carnivora > Herpestidae > Helogale > Helogale parvula. The sequence continues at coordinate 24,449 of PJEM01010428.1, read as the reverse complement.
TGCAGACAGCAAGGCTGACCCACAGCCGTTTCCGCCCCAGGCGCCTCACAGGGGAATGAATTCCCCTGAGCGAGGCCCGGAGCCGATGCCGGTCATCCGGACTAGAAATACCCCTCAAACATCAGTGCTGGAAGGTTCTTGGAAATAATCAATCAGCCCACATCCCCGCTTTCCCAGTGAGAAGTGGGGTTCAGAGAGGGAAAGTCGTTTAGTGATGATCGCCTAGCGGAGAACAGTGTCAAATGTGAGATTTGAACTAGTTCTGTCCGACACCAGGGCCCTCGCTCTTTAAGTTGCTGGATTTCTTTTTTATTCATTCAAGAGGCACCAGGTCTGGGTCAACCCAGCTTCCCCGAGGTCCTGGGGACCAGGCCCCTGGAGGCTGTGAATATCCCCGATCCTGGGTCTGCGCTGAAAGCAGCAGAGGCCACGGGGCCAAGAAAAGGGGTCCCTGGGGTAGGGGGCAGGGGGGCCTGGCAGCAGGACAGAGAGAGAGAGAGATAAGGGGCGGCCCGGCCCCAGGAGCCTCTGGCTTGAGGCCTCCCCAGAGACATTCTTTTCTCACTCACTCAAAAGCAGTGATTTCTAGGGGCACATGTGTGGCTCAGTCATTTAAGTGACTGACTTCAGCTCAGGTCATGATCTTGCAGTTCGTGGGTTCGAGCCCTGCGTGGGGCTCTGTGCTGACAGCTCAGAGCCTGGAGCCTGCTTCAGATTCTGTGTCTCCTTCTCTCTGCCCCTCCCCCGCTCATGCTATGTCTCTCTCCCAAAACTAAATAAACATTAAAAAAAAATTTTTTTTAAAGCAGTGATTTCTAGTTGGGGGCCAGGGACATTTCTCAGCACAGGTTGAGTTTAAAATAATTAAAGATGTCGTGTTCCTCGGGGCCTAATAGGCAGTGCAGGACTAGGTCCTAGAGGGAGCTTCGCATGCCATGGGGCAGGCGGAATGAGGGAGGCTCTGTTCCTTCATTCGGGCTCCATTCAACTGAACCCCAGGCACCTGGCATCAGGCAGGGTAAGGACACCAGGCCGGGCGCTGGGGGCCCATGGAGGAGCAAGATGTGTCCTTAGCACTCTTGGAGACTGCGGTCTGTTTAGAAGTAGGATGCCCCACGTGTTGGTGTCTGAATTGAGTCATCCGTAGGTCCCTCCAGCTCAGTGCTTCTAGGCTGGGGTGAGTTAACCCCCCCCCCAGGGGACAATTAGCGATGTCTGGAGACATTTTTGGTTGTGATAACTTGGTGGGAAAGGCAGGTGAGGGGGACATGCTGCTGCTGACTTCGTACAATGTGCTGGACAGGCTGCAGGGAAGAATTATCCAGCCTGGGGTGCCTGGGTGGCTCAGTCGGTTAAGCATCCAACTTTGGATCTCGCCGTTCATGAGTTCAAGCCCTGCTTCAGGCTCTGTTCTGACAGTTCGGAGCCTGGAGCCTGCTGCTTCAGATTCTCTCTCTCTCTCTCTCTCTCTCTCATAAATGAATAAACACTTAAAAAAATTTTATGAACTATCCAACCCAAAATGTTGGTAGTGCCTACATTGAAAAACCCTGCTTTAAACAAAGAGTTTTTAACCAGGAGTTCCGGGATATCCTTGCAGAAATTCAGGCACCTCGCTAAGATGGTAAAGCAAAATTTGGGACCTCGGTGTACACGAGAATTGTTCCAGCAGGAACCCTTGAAATCTCATCCAGTTTGAGGCCAGGCATGTCGCTGAGTTGCTTGACTGTTTTATGCTCAGTACTCAGCATGGGGCATGGCATATGGTAAGTGGGTGTGTACTGTTTGGATGAATGGCAGGGGGTCCTTAATAGACCCAGAAATAGTTCTCCTCTTCTCCACCCAAGTTCTGAACACACTGGGAAATAAGACAAAAGAGTAGCAGAAGGAGGCCAACATGTCACCTTTGGTGGGGATAAAGGCTAATTTGGAGAACAGAACACAGCTCTCTGTGAAAGCCAAATGCATGTGCTCAGTGAACCCCAAAATTAGGCAGACCAATCCACCTTGTCACAGACAGCTCGGGGTGAGGGCAGGCCACCCACCTCCGGCCCTCATCACAGGAACAAAGCCTATGTCTTGACTAGCATAGTCCAACAGAAGTATAATACGAGCCACAAATGTAATTTTAAATTTATTAGCAGCCATATTAAAAAATAAAAAGAAACAGGTGAAAATACTTGTAATAATCATTTTATTTAACTGATATCCCCAACACGTGATCATTTTAACATATTGTCAATATAAGAAAATTTTAATGAGATATTTTACATTCTTTTTTTCAGACTATGTCATCAAATTCCAAAGTGTATTTTACAGCAATGGCACCTCTCAATTCAGACTAGCCACGTTTCAAATGCTAATAGACACATGTGGTAAGTGGCTGACATATTAGACAAGGAAATTCTTAGAGAGTCAGGGAATTATTCTTGCTCCCTCTGGATGAGCTCCAAGCAGGGAGAAGAGGGGAAGGACCAGGTCCCATGAGCCAAACTCACCAATCAGAGAAATCACACTGCCTCTCCTGGGATGGCATAGGGAGAGAACAAGAATTACACTAATTGTTATCTTTACATGGAAGGAAATATTGGAATTGGAGATTCATCCTTCCTGAGTGGATGAGTGAGTGGGTGGATGGATAGATGGGTGGGTGGGTAGATAGGTGGATGGATGAATGGATAGATGATTGGTTGGATGGGTGGATGGATGGATGGATGAGGATGGATGGGTGGGTGGATGGATGGATAGATGGATGGGTAGATGGGTGGATGGATGGATAGATGGTTGGTTACATGGGTGGATGGGTGGATGGATGAGTGGGTGGGTGGATGAATGGATGGATAGATGGTTGGGTGGATGGATGGATGGTTGGATGGATGGATGAGTGGACGGGTGGAAAATATAGATGGATGGATGGGTGGATGGATGGTGGATAGATGGATGCATGGATGGATGGTTGGTTGGATGGGTAGGTGGATGGATGGATGGATGGATGGATGGATGGATAGATGGGTGGTTGGATGGATGGATGGATGGATGGATGGATGAGTGGATGGGTGGAAATTATAGATGGATGGATGGATGGATGGATGCATGCATGCATGGGTGGATGGATGGTGGATGGATGGATGCATGGATGGATGGTTGGTTGGATGGGTAGGTGGATGGATGGTTGGATGGATGGATGGGTGGGTGAGTGGATGGTTGGATGGATAATCAACAAACAGATGATGTGAAATCCAGGTAAGACACACCATACCAGGGCAGGGAATCAACTTCTATTTTTAAAAAGTCACAAATGTCAAACTCAGAATTCTGTGATTTTGGCAGCAATATGTCCTTGTTTTGAGAAACCAGAATCCCATCCACGGCCACCTCATCCAACCCCTGTCGGTGGAGGAAACGATAACATCTGAGTAGTAAATCTAAATAACATTAGTAATAACAATAATATTTAAAAGCAGTCACCATACATGCTACATATGTGTATGGCAGGTCATTGAATACTTTGGCTTTGAACATAAGCTATATTCAAGGAGGGATTTTTGCCTCATTGTTTTACTGTTCTGTTTCTAGTACCTGGCATATATTAGGTGCCCCATAGTGTTTGTCAAATGAACAAACCATTTGATGTATTCAAGAGGTTCAAAGACATTTAGTACCTTGCCTGAAGTCACACTACCACCCAATGGTAAAATCTGAATTTGAACTCAGGTCTAGTAGAGGCCAAAGCCTATTTTACCACCTGCCTCTCAACTGAATGATGCAGAAAATCACCTTTCCCCATCTGTTCTTCATGAACATGACATTGGTCAGCCCTGTAGATGAATCTTCCTGGAGGGCCCCCCAGCAAAAGTTCAAAGCCTCGGTGGCTTCTTCTGCTTCTCCAACTCACACTTCCGCGTGATGCTCCCCACCACGTCCCCAAGGCTGAGGATGCTGGGACTCGCATTCATTTGAACCAGCGTAGGTGGAGCTGGCCACCATGGCCCGCGAGAGCCGACTGTTAAATGTTCAGGAATGTTGTGAGCTGGTTGTTAAATGCAGCTGTGACTAAAGAGTTAAAGCATATAAAGTTACCATTAAACTAAATTACATGAAAAACAAAGCTAGTAAATACTCAAAATCCATCCCTTCATAATATTTTACTCTATTTTGTTGCTATTGATGCTCTTAAGGTCATTCATGTCTATTGTTATCTGTACGATAGAAATGCTCCGAAGATGAGGTCCAACAGAGCGTCTCTCCCCAACTCTGCATTCAAAGTCTTCAGCCTGAAATCAGCCATGGTGGGAGCACTTACACCACGGAAACTGGCAAACACTGCAACCCGGGTCCTGTTTTTATTAACATCCCAGAGAGATGTTAGGATACATTCACTAGCATTCCATGGCTGGTTTACAATCTGGGATGCAGTCACAAATCAGAGAGTGTGGCTTTAAGATTCTCCATTCCACCACTGGGTAACTAGGAGAAAGCCATTGTCACTCAAAAAGGGCATCTTACTGTAGAAAAGAGAGCTACAGACTTTCGGAGGCTTCCTGTGGGAGGTGGGAGATTCAGTGCACATCCCCTCAGGGTCCTGCATCTCAGCAGGGAGCCTCCAGGACCACAGTTGAGGGGCTTTCCCACAGACATCCAGCCTCCTTTGGAAATAGCGAATCTCAGCCCCCCAGAGTCATTACTATGCACGGCAAGCAGGTCCCTTGTCTCTAATGAGCAGTTGGCATGATGCCCAAGTTTGGTCCTGGGCCCCCAGTTGAGATGAGTTGATTTAACCACATCCTGCTGTCTACACCACTCACCCATTGTCTTTGCTTTTAACACCTTTGGTGTGTATAATGTTGGCTAGAGTGGGGACCGTGCAAAGTAGAGAAAAGCAGAAGTCAGCCTCGGGGAGCGTGTCTGCCCAGCCAGCCACCTCATCTACACACATGGAGAATCCAGGGGGTCTTTCGTTAGTTTTGCATTTTCTCCTCAGGGGAGTCAAACATTTGTTGAGCGTCCCCTGGGTGCCACGTATGTGGCTGGGCACCTTCTAGATGATCTTATTTAATGTGTTAGCTACCTTCCAGAGTAGGTATCACTAACCCCTTTTAGATACGAAGAAATTGAGACCTGGGAGGTTGAGCACCCCCTTCCCAAGGTCAAGCAGCCAATGAATGGCTAAACCAGAATTGTAACACTCTTCTCTCTGGCTGCAGATTCACATATTTCCTACTATGCTATGCTGGCCTGAAATAGACACCCTAGAATAAACCTTGACGAATGGCTACGGTTTTAACAGTCGGGGCTGAGTAGGAGGACACTAGTGGCTGGTGGGGAGTATAAACAAACTCACAAAAGCGGGAGATGATGGGGCGCCTCGGAGAACACTGAGTGGGCCAAAGGTTTACACAGAAGAGGAAGGAATTAAAGTGGGTGGAAGGCTGCGAGCCTGTGGGTGGGCTGAGAGGCGGTAAGAAGGGCAGATGGGTGGAAGGATGGATGAGTAGACATGAGGGGGAACGTGATGTATGGAGAGACGGAGGTTGCCCGGGTGGACAGTGACCGGGGGGTGGTGGATGGAGCAGGGACAGTAAAATGGCGGTGGGCAGGTGGATGGAGATGAGAAGGAATGGATGCATGGATGGGTAGACGAAGGAAGAGAAGGGGAAGGGAGGGAAGAGATATGGGTGACGGGAGAATTGGTGGGGAGGTGGGGGCGGATGCGCGGACAAGGAGACAGCGAAAACGCAGATGGTACACGGGTGCGTGCTAAGGTGGGCCTGGGGAAGGGCTATGGTGCCCACGTGGCTCGTGGAAGGCTGAAATGTGGGAAGGCAGGTGATCGCAGCGCGGCCGTGGATGGGAGGGAGGACAGCAGGTGATCGGGGGGTTGGCGTGTGGGAGTGGACAGTGTTGGCTGGGGGATGGCTGGGATGGGCCGGATGGTGGGTGCGGGCATGTGAGGACCATGAGGGAAAGGAGGAGAGAAGAAGGGACAGAGGGAGACAAGAAGTGCGGGAAAGGCAGGAGGGAGGGGCTCATCCCAGAGCTTGTGCACCACAGACGTGACCCCGGGGAAAGGGGGTCACCCTCACAGCAGGTGCCAGGCCCAACCAGAGCTGGGGCTGCCCGGGGCCACAGGAGCTGGCAGCGAAGCCTCCTGGGAGCTCAGTCCTGGGGCAGCCCCGCCCCGGTCAGGAGTTAGGCTGGATCCTCAAGCCTTTCTCCGCCTCGCCTCCTCTCTGCCGCCCTCCTTCTGCTCTCCTTCCTCACCAGGCAGCCTTGTCTTGGCAAGAGGCTCACTGGAGTCGAGCAGTGGGACCAGATGCTTTGACCTTCTCTGTTCTTGGCCATAATTACTGTTATCCCACATAATCGCTTTGAAATAACTCTGTGTCATTACGCACCTTCATGCTATTTCACCCATTTATCTGTGAGCAGGTCTGTGCCAGGGAGAGCAGGGACGGGGGAGAGCAGCCTGCCGGGCCCTCCGCCTCCTCCTCCTGCGCACCACGCTTGCCTTAACCCTTCCCGTCTCTGCTCTCCTCAACATGGAGTTCAAATAGTGGTGCAGACGGTCCCTCCAGGCCAGCATCCGGGTGCCTGTGGAGGGAGTCAGGCCAGGCCAGTGGGTCCAGCCATGGACGCTGCTACTTCAGTGGGTGCTCTGAGAGGCCAGGAGTGGGTAGAGGTAGGAGGGAATCCAAAGTCAAAAGCAAGAGCTGGGCAGTGTAAATGGAAAAGCCAGGGTCTCAAGCCCAGGAGAGAACCAAGAGGCAGGTCCAAGACAAGGACCCCTGGAAACTGGCCCAGAGGCGGCTGGATGGTGGTTGAGATTATGCAAGTGCCCTCAGTTTGCTGTTGTGAGCAGGGCTGGGTGTGCCTGGAGTACCGCAAGGCCCAGGGCCAAGGAGAGTGGACTTGAATGAACCTGACCAGGAACGGACACTTCCCTGGGGCCCAAAGAGCCGCACCTTTGAGCCGGACAAGCTCATCATACCTCTGGGTCTGCGGACAGGGTAAGGGTACAGACAAGCCTGGCCAAGAGGAGGACGCCAGCTTCCCTTGTCTTGGGCCCAGTTCCTGATGTCGTCAATGTCCCCAGCAGGTTTGACCCCAGCTTGCCTGTGGACTTTCCTTCCAGGACTGGCCCGCTTGTTATGCTGCCTTTGGAATTTTCCAGGCTTATATCTGAATCCTGCATCCATCACAGAGTAGCTGTGTGACCTGGGGACAGTGGCTTGCCCTCTCTGAACCGGCACTGCGCCCAAGCACAGCAACAGCTCGATAGAGAGAAATTAGAGAAACGGAACACTTGGGGGGCCTCCCCTGCTCTCAGGCGTCTGTCGAGATGTCGCTCCTATAGTGTCAGACTTCGGGTCTCCGACCCTCCGTTCGACTCCACCTATCCCGGTAGCAACAACGCCCGGCTCCTCCACCTTGGGACCCAAGCCACCCTTGGGGAGGGCTTGGGACTTTAAATAAACAAGAGGGAATGGTAGGTCACCCAGGTTAAGGCCAGAGAAGCCAGCAAGGGAAGCCAGTGAGGCAGCGTCCAGTCTGAGAGCCACACGGACGGGGCTCCCAGAAGTTTTCCCCCAGTCCCCCCCCCAGACTGCGGGAGCGTCCCAGGCTCTCCTGTCCCTGCTGTCCCTGCCTGCGGCCTCGGCTCTCGTCCATGGTGTGTGCTAGCGCCCGGGAGTCTGCCGGCACGGGCTGACTGCAGCTTCCGGCGGGTCCTCGCGGAGCATCGCCTCTGCAGGTGCACACGACCTACGGACGTGGCCACTGCAGGACGTACTCGTGGCCGAAGAGCAAGGGGGCCTTTGAGTCCAATTCCATTATCAACCGGACGCTCTGCTGGGTGTCTCCCTTCTCCTTTAATGACCTTTGTTGTACTTTTCCATCGACACCTTGAAACACACCCTCTTGCCTTGAATGTATCACCCCTCCTGGGCTGGTTGGCTCAGCTGCCCAGAAGGGAGCCAGGACAGGCAGGGAGGCCCAGAAGGGCTAGGACGGTCCAGCAGCTGAGATCCCTCAGGGGAACTTGGAAGGGGGGCCGAGTCCTCCAAGCCCAGCCTCAGGGCTCTCCTCCTCCAGGAAGCCCTCCATGATTTGAACTTGCCCAAATCAAATGAACAGAGTAGCTATTATGATTCGAGCGCTCACAGCCAAGCTCTTGGGACTATATGACTATTAACTCACTTGAGTAATATCCCTGTCTTGAGTGAGAAAATGGGCTCAGAGAGGAAGGGGAACACATCTGAGGTCACACAGCTTGTCAGTGGTGGGGCAGGGATGTCAGTCGAGTCCGTGTGACAGCCACTGAGCCACGCGGTCCATCACATCCTTCCTTGATGGAGATACGTAAGGCTTTCTAATGTTTTCCTATTGTCCCGTCCACACAACCGGGAGGTGTCCAAGGGCCAGGACCATTACCTGCCTCACTAGACCGGGAGCTCCTTGAGGGTAGAGGTTGTGCCTCTCCTATCAGATTAGAAGCAGAAGCCATGCCTCCCCCAGCAGACTGTGACTTCCAGCTCTCCGCTCCCACCCGGCCCCTGCCCTGCACTGCCTTCCGCTGCCCTCCATCTGGCAGACAGCTGGGGCTCCACTCTCCTTTCCTGGCATGTGGCCCTGGCACCGTCTCTCCCTGGGTCCCCCTCCCGTGGCTCCTTCTTGTCACAGCAAAGAGCACATCCATCATCTCACTAACCAGTGCCACATGCATGCCCCACTCTCTCCGACAGCCGGAGCAGAAGGGGACCCGGCCTCCCTCCCATAGCAGCGCAGAGCCCCATCTGGAGCAGGTCACAAGCAGAGGGGAGGCGGTCTGCCTGCCCCCACTCACCCCCCAGAGGGCACAGAGGAAGTCCTCCCTGCCCCCCAAGCACTGCCTCGAAAGCCGGGGCTGATCTAACTTACCAGCTGCCTGGCGTCGGGTAACTCCCCGGCCCGAACATCCCCTCCCGAGCCTCAGCACTGCGTCCCGACCGCGAGTCTGCCCATCTGTGAAATGGGAGTGACGTCCCTCCCGCCCTTCCCTCTCAGGTGCTTCTGAGCCTGGACCTGGCTGTGCCTTCTGAGGCTCCATAACGGGACTCCGGCCGGCTGGGACCCCAGGACCCCACCCCAGGACGGTCCCCAGGGGGCCCGGCCACCATTCGTTCCCCTGGGTCTTACCTTGGGCTTTGGAGTTGAACACCCTTGGAATCAAACCCCGCCTCTCGTGTGTGTGAAGACATAAAATGTTTATAACCCTTGACCCACACCGCCCCACTTCTAGAATCGATCCTGAGACATAAAAGTGCCATTACCGACAGACGTCCATCCCAGGCTGGCTACCACAGCACCGTAAGAGCAGAATCCCTGAAGTGGCCAGGACGTGCATTGTTGGGCAGGGGGGGGGAGGGGAGGGAGGGGGCTGTGGAGATCCATGCTACTGGATGGAAAACGATAAACACAACCACTTACATCTGTCACATTGACCAAGATGTGCAGAAAGTATTGTCAAGCAAACAATATATCGTTAAGGGGAAAAAATACATGAAAGGAAAACAAAATCATGGAGTGGCAGGTGTGACCGCCCCTGTGGACATGTGTGTGTGTTTGTCCGTATTCGTGCGCCCAGCAGGAGACTGGAGGTGGGAGCCAATGGGGAAAACAGAGAACAAAAGAATGGAAGAGTCTGATCCCATTTTATGTACTTTGGTCCTGTGTAAATTGTCTTAGTGAGCCCACATTAAGAAAAATAAAGCAATAGCAATTTTTTTTAAACTCCCATCTCTCACTGAGATACCATGGGGCTTGGGCATATCACACCATGAGCCTCAGTTTCATCATCTATGAAATGGAAATAACAATGTCTGTGCATCAGGGAGATGGTGGCACCCAGTAAGTTCCCTGCCCTCACGTGGGAGGGGCAAGGGGCAGAGGGGGAGCTGCGCCCCAACAGACAGGGACGCAGCTCTCGGGGTCACTTTGACGGGTGTGGGGGAGGTCCTGCCTTCACCCCCAGCCACAGATGCAGCCCACGCTCCCTGCCTTCCCCAGAGGCTGTGAATGCAAAGCCGGCCTCCGGGACTTTGCTGCCAAATGACCTAGAGCGGTGCCCAGGCCTCTCTGAGCGCCAGTGGCCCCACCTGGGAACGGGCAGCCTTGTGATGTGCCCGGTGCCCCTGGCGTCCCCGGGAGGGAGGCCCCACGGCATGACTTCAGGGCGTGGTCATGCCCTTCCGCGCAGCCTCTGGATGGTGAGTTGGGAAGAGGGAGGGCAGAACTCTTGGGTAAACATCGCTTCTGCTGCAAAAGCTCAGGGCTCTGCCGGGCGATGCTCACCTGAGATGTCTAGTGGCAGCGAAGACTCCCGAAGCGCTTTGCAAACACAACTCGAGCAGGCAGCGGCCCCTCGGGAATTGGGGTTAAATTCCGGGCTTCTGCTCAGAGAGCCTAGCGATTTGCTGGATCCCTCCCTGTCTTCTCCCTCGAGAGCCAGATTCCTGGAGATCGGAAAGGACCGTGGACACCTAGAGGGAGGTGTGCCCCCCCCCCGGCCCCCGCTGCTGTCTGTACCGGTGGAGACCCCGTGGGGACGGACACGGAGGACCCGGCGCCGGACGTGGCCTCTGGAACGTAGCACCCCGAGGAGCAGGAAGGGAGGGCAGTCCCCCGTCAAGCTGAGCTTAAAAGTGGAGTGACTGAATTTACCTGGAATTGTCTGAGATTACATTTTCTGCCCTCAGGCAGAAAGGGAGCTTGGGACAGAAATTCTGTGCTGCGAGAGAAAAATAAAGTTACGGTTTCTGGCACACACCACAGTACGTGGCTTGAAAATTCATACTCGCTATGCACACAGGCCCTAGATTTGAAAATAATGAAAAGAGCCGCTGGAGTGAGAAGCGGCCCCAGGCCCCACCCACTTGGCCTCCCTCTCGCCCTGCAAGGAGGTTCTGGAAGCATAGCTCGAAAACTCGTAGATCAGGCCAAAGGGGGGGTGGCTGCCTACAACCCATCCCTGCTCTTGGTTTCTCCCTTCCCCAAATTTGAGGCATCACCCAGATCGGAGCAGGTTGGGAGCCCCAGGGCCTGTAGGCTTCCCTCCGGAAGCCCGCGGTGCCCCCAGCACCGGCAGGGCAGCACCCCCCATTCCCACCCCGGAAGCCCCCGATGCCCCTCAGGATCTCAGGCTCACATGCCCTGAAATGAGCTCCCCACGTTGCCCCCACACCAGCCCCTCCCTGGCTTCTCCACCTCCCGTTCTGGAACCACCTTCCTCCCTGGACCCAGGAGGGGAGCAGGGGCAGGAGCCTGTGGGTGTCTTCTTGTCCTTCTCCCCCCGTCCAGTTGGGTACCAGGTGCTGCCAACTCAGTTCTCAAATGTCTCCCGAACCCAGCATATAGCCCCCCACCCCCATGCATGCACTGATGTCCCTGATGTGGGCGGGCCGCCCAGCCTCGCTTCACACCTAGCTTCACTGTGACTGGCAGTTGTAGGATACTGAGCTCGTTTTCCAAACTTTCCCAATCTCACCTTTAGGATGAGCATGTGAGGGGCACCTGGGTGGCTCATGGGTTAAGCAACTGACTCTTGATTTGGGCTCAGATTGTGATCTCATGGTTCATGAGATTGAGCCCCAGGTCAGGCTCTGAGCTGACAGCACAGAGCCTGCTTGGGATTCTCTCTCTCCCTCTCTCTGTGCTTCTCTCTCTCTCTCTCTCTCTCTCTCTCTCTCTCTCTCTCTCTCCCACACACACACACACACACACACACACACACACACACACACACACACACACACACACACACACAAATAATAAAAATAAAATTAGCAGAATAGTACCTGTCTTATGTATCTTATAGTGTTGTTCAGAGGATCAAATGAGTTAATAGTGTGTAGAACTTGGAACAGTGCTTAGAACAGTAAATGAGTAGGGACCATCAGCCAAGGTCATTCCCCACTCCATCCTCTCTGCTCTGACCTGGGAAGTCTTCCTAACCTGCAAATTTGCCTTCATCTCCCATTGCAAGCTCCCCAATAGACTCTTCACAACTGAGGCTTTGCTAGCCACTTGTATTAGTTATCATTTGCTGTGTAACAAATAATCCCCAAACGCAGTGGCCTGAAAGAGCAAAAACTGTGGACCATCTCCCTTGGGGTCTGTCGGTTGGTATCAAAGGCAGCTCAGCCGGGTGGCTGCAGCTCCGGTGCCCCATGTGGGTGTACCCAATATGTCAGCTGGGGCTGCAGCAACCACAGGCTTGACTCGGGCGGGTGAATCCACTTCGAGTATGGCCCATTTATGTGGCTGTTGTCAGGGGGCCTTAGTTTCTCCCCACACGGATGTCTCCATAGGACGACTTGAAGCAGCAGGTGGCTTCTCCCAAAGCAACTGATCCAAAAGCGAGGAAGAATCCATATTGCCTTTCAGGACCCAGAGGGACATACCACAATGCTGGTCATATTCCATCAGTCACACAGACCAACCCCAGGCCAGTGTGGTGGGGATACGCAAGGGCGTGATACCACTTTGGAGGCTGGCTCCCACACCCCTCCGAGTCCCGTCCTCCCCCAGTCCACGACTCTTGGGCGACAATCCTGAAATACATTGGCAGTGCCTACACAGCACCGCTGTGCCTTTGCACATGCCATTCCCTCTGCCTGCAACACTCTTCCCTCACATCTCAACCTAGCCAAGATGTGTTTAAAGACTTAGATAAGGATTTAATTTCCAGAAAAGCTTGTGACCTTCAAGGTCTCTTTCCTTGGCTTAAGTCTGTCATAGCAATTGAATGGCCAACAGTGATAATGATATTAACATTTATTGAACACTTACTATGTTCCAAGCACTGCACTAAATGCTCTACAGGTCATAACTCATTTGGTCCCCCAAGGGCTCCATGAGGGAGGTCTGTTTTACAGAGGAGGGAACTGAGGCTCAGAGAAAAATCAGTAATTTGCCCAAGGTCATGCCCATGGTAAGAGGTAGAGTCCAAAGTCAACGGACTCTTCTATTATGAATACAGGGCTAGGTGTCTCTCCTTGACCGTGAGCTCCAGGAGGGATGGCATTTTGATTGATCGATCTCTGTGCTTCCGGTGCCTAGCCCACACCGAAGAGAGGAGAAAAAGTTTAAGAAGGAAGAATGGAAAGGAAGTTTAGAGACCAGGCAGGTCTCTATCCAGGCCTGGGGTGTGGAGGTAGGCAGGGTCCTGAGCAGGAGGCTGGGTTCTCCCTCATCTGTTCCCCTTTCCCCTTTCTCGCTCTCCTCCTCCTCCTCCTCCTCCTCATCCTGATTCTCAAGGCCCAGGCTGTTCGTTGAGCCCCTCCTCCTGGCCAGAGAGGGAAGGGCACCCTGCCTCACCCCACCTTGCTCCTGCAGACTTTTGTAGTACCTACCAGTTCTTAATTTTTATGTCTGCTTAGCCACTTGTCCTCTTAAAGGAGTAATTTAATTAACTCCAAGAAGTGTAATTAATTTTAATTGTTCATGATAATTCATTGTTTAATACTCTATTAATAATTATAAAAAATCCTAATGCCCAGTTACTGTCCTATAATAAGATAATTAAACACTTGTATGGGAGACACTTCATTTTCAAGTGCTTCCACATCACTTCGGTCTTCGAAGCAACGCTTCCCGGATCCCACCAACAGTGTGCTCATGTGGCATCTCCCAAAGGTGGTGACTTTAAATTTACTTTGGAGAAGGACAGGCTGGCCCAGAAGTTGGCAAAGAGCTTTACAGCAGCCAGAAGAGACGGAAGACGGAGCAATCCCTGGACGGGTGCCCTGGGCACTCCCTGAAGCCAGGCAGGCCAATCCCGACCCGCCACACAGCTTCTTCGTGACCTTGAGCGAGCAGGTTAATTAAGCACCAGTTAGCGCACATTATGGAGCATTTGCCATGTCCATGGCCTACCATAATTCTTTATGGTGGGGCCACGTTGGTGATCAAGACAGACAAAATAATGCCCCAGTGGAGCTCAAATTCTAGAAGGGAGAGTTAGACCATAGATGGATGGATGGATGGATGGATGGATGGATGGATGGATGCATGAATGGATGGATAGATGAATGGATGGATGCATGCATGGATGCATGGATGCATGGATACATGGATGGATGGATGGATGGATGGATGGATGGATGGATGGATGGATGGATGGATGGATGGACAGATGGATAGATGGATGGGTGCATGAATGGATGGATAGATGAACGGATGGATGCATGCATGGATGCATGGATACATGGATGGATGGATGGATGGATGCATGGATGCATGGATGGATGGATGGACAGATGGATAGATGGATGGATGCATGAATGGATGGATAGATAAATGGATGGATGCGTGCATGGATGCATGGATATATGGATGGATGGATGGATGCATGGATGCATGGATGGATGGATGGACAGATGGATAGATGGATGGATGCATGAATGGATGGATAGATGAATGGATGGATGCGTGCATGGATGCATGGATACATGGATGGATGGATGCATGCATGGAGGGATGGACGGACAGATGGATAGATGGATGGATGCATGCATCCATGAAAGCATGGACTGATGCATGGATGGATGGGTGCATGGATGACTGGATGCGTGCATGCGTGCATGCATAGAAGGATGCATGGATGGACAGATGGACGGACAAAGGGACAAACAAATGAATAAGTAAATTCAAGGGGTATCAGTGTCGTGAAGAAGATAAAACAAGATATGGTAAAGCATAACTTGGTGTGTGTTGGGCAGAGGGGGGGGGCACTCTTTTAACTAGATTAGTCAGAAAAACGTTTCCAAGGGGATGACATCTGCCCCAACGTCTGCATGCGTGTCAGGAAGTCCATCTTAGGAAGATCTGAGGATAGAGTCTTCCAGGCATGAGGGCAAAGGCCTGGGGTTGGGATGAGCCCGGGGCATCTGAGAGGCACAAAGGACAGAGTGGGCTGGGAGGCAACAAGAAGGAGAATGGTGGGTGACCACGAGGTGAGAGGGGCGAGGACTGGATTGTGCAAGACCTTGTAGGTCAGGGGGCAGCCCCCTGCAGCCCCGGGTCTAAGTTCAGGCCACCACCTGTTCTTGTAAATAAAGCTTGACTGGAACACAGCCATGCCCACTCATTTGTGAATCGGGGCCACTCTTGTGCTACAAAGGCAGCGTTGAAGAGTTGCGACAGAGACCATATGGCCCACAAAGCCGAAAATATTTACTATCCGGTCCTTTACCGGAAAGGTTGCCAACTCGGGCTGCAGAGCCTCGGATTTTATTTTAACTGTAATGGGAGCCCCTGGAAGGTTTTAAGCAGGGGAATGTCTTGATCTAATTTATATTTTTAAACTATCACTCTGGCAGCTGAGTGGAGAGAAGACCAGAGGGAGGCAGGCAGGGAGTGTGGCAGGAAGAGGCTTTGCAGCCTCGGCTCGGGGTGACGGAGGATCACGGCTGCGCGAAAGCCAGGGCAGAGGAGGCCCTGCAGCCCCTCGGTGTGAGGTGACGGGTCTTCAGAAGGGGAATTGATGGGGCTTTCTGACGGACCAGTCCCTCGCTGCCCCGCCCGTGACTTGAACGTGGTGCTTCCCTTCACTAGACCTTGGTCTCCCCCTCTGGAAAATGAGGAGGGGGGATTTTCCAGCCGGCCTTCCTGGGTCCCTCTGTCTAGCTGAGATGCTGAGCTTGGAGCTGTTGTTTCCACCCTCTGGCCAGTGGTCCCCCCAACGGCCACGTACCTGCCACAGCTGGAGGAGGAGGGAGGAGCAGGCTGGGTGGGGTGGGGCCGGCTGGGTGGGCAGTTGTTGGGGCAGCTGGGCCCAAGCTGACATCCAGGCACTGATGCGCTTGGCAAGGCAGAGGAGAAAGAGGAGAGAGGGGTCTCCCAGGTCCACCAGAAGAAGGGTGACAGACTCCAGTTCTTGGAGCAAAGGCGGGAGGAAGGAAGTAGCAGGAATCCATCTGGACCTCCCCACTCGGAAAACATCTCAGGGGCTGCCAGGTGTTCGTTTGTTCCAGAGACATCTGTTGAGAACCTAACATGGAGAACAGCACCCGCTGCCCCGCGGAACCTTATATTGCACAAAAACCTATCATGCACCCACTGTGCGCCAGGAACTGGGTGCCAGTGAAGGGGATAAATCCCACCTTACGGAGTTTCCATGCTGATGGGGAAGCCATTGCCCACAGTCATGAGCGCCAACTTCATGGCTGAGAAGTAGAATGCGGTAAGTCCAAGGGGACGTGGGGGCCCAGAATGGGCGCCATATACCTCGGGTCCATGTGATCTGAGGAACTAATCAGATTAGTTAGTTAATTAAAAATTATTTTTATGTGTCAACTCGGCGAGGCTATGGCGTCCAGCTGTTTGGCCACAGGCTGGTCTAGGCGTCGCTGTGAAGGTGTTCTGTAGCTGAGATGAACATCAGGTCCTACAGGAGGTCACCCTCCAGAATGTGGGGGTTCTCGCCTCATCAGTCGAAGGCCTAGAGAGCAATGACTGAGGTTTCCGGAAAAAGAAGCAGTTCCGCCTCTAGAATGCAAACATAAAAAGGTGCCAGGTCCCAACCCGCTGACCTGTTTTGTGGATTTCAAACTCAAGACTGCGAACAGCAACTCTTACCTGTAGTTCTGACCTGCTGGCCTCCCTACAAATTTCACATCTGCCAGCGTGCATGCATGTGCGTGTGTGTGTGTGTGTACCTACCGGTTCTGTTTCTCTAGA
Organism: Helogale parvula; assembly: GCA_004023845.1. Classification (NCBI taxonomy): domain Eukaryota; kingdom Metazoa; phylum Chordata; class Mammalia; order Carnivora; family Herpestidae; genus Helogale; species Helogale parvula. The sequence continues at coordinate 7,733 of PJEM01010428.1, read as the reverse complement.
GAATCCTGATTAATCCAAGCTCCTAGGGTCCATCTTCACCTGAGCTGATGAGCCCCTAGAAAATATCTGGTCCCAGTTGAGAAACTGAGGCCCAGACCTAATCATGTAGGGCTCTCAGATCACCAGGGCAGAGAGAACCTGAACACGGGCCTCCCGGGGCCAGAAATGCCCCATGCCTCCTCAGTCTGGAACATTCATCTGAGAATTTCATCTGAGAGTCAGTCCAGGCTTCCCTCTGATAGAGGGAGACCCCAGAGCCTGGAACATTCAGTCATGGGGGCCGAGCTGCACTTGCCCCAAGCCCACCCTGCCCATAGCTCTCAGGGATGGCTCACTGCTCACTGCGGGCGTAAATCACAGGTGCCCAGGCCTGGGCTGGGTGGAAAGGGCACCATATTTTCCAGCCCCTTGGGGTGACTGTGCAGCATCAGAGACCACAGTGGGTTCGGAAGAGCCCCCCAAATAGGCGCGCGTGCAGGCCTCGTGGTGCCCTCCCCCAGACAGACCCCACCCCTACCCCACAGCCCGACCCAGCCTGCCCACGGTGGCTGTGGGACAGGCCCTAAACTGGGGGCTAGGAGAGGGCTGAGGGAGGCATTCAGCGAGGGGCAGTAGGGTGACCCGGGCCACCCCTCTAGGGGCTGGTCTGGGCGGCAGGAGGGCATGTGGGGCCTGGGCTGAGGGCTTGTGTCTGAGGCAGACACGTGCCCTCTCTGCGCACACACATCCAGATGCTGGCACGGGGCACACGGGCAGAGGGGGACAAACGTGCTTAGACACCCAGAGAGACACAAGGTCGGACACAGCGCTAGAGGACGCCTCACACACACAAGCATGTGGGCACACGCGCACATACACACACGCACACGCGTGAGTCCTGACAGCAACCCACTAACCTCCCTGGAATTACCTTCCCACCATCCACCCCAGGCTCTGGAAGAGAATGATGATTTGTATCCTTGAGAGGGGCAAGGATGGGGACATCCCCAGAGCCTCTAGCCGCCATCCCTGCCCTGGAAACAAACGGAGACCCTACCGCTTTCAAAGCGGACAACAGGCTGGACCGGCGGGAGAGGCACTGGCTTCCAGGGCTGCGCATGGAGTCTGGACGTGGGGTGGGAGCTGGGGTATAGGGTGCGGGGAAGGGGGCCGGCTGGAGGGAGAGCTGAGGGCCCAGCGTGGCCCGCTCCCCTGACCCAGAGGCCACATGGCGGACAGAGGGCTGAGAGAATCAAGGGGACACAGGACCGCCCACCTCCTAAACCCCTCCCGCTGGCCGGCAGGAACCCCCTCCGTGGACCTCCTTAGAGACCCGCGGGGAAGCCTGATTCTCTCGTCTGTGCACAAAAGCACCAAACCGGGGATCTGAACATTTCGAGAGCACGTCCCAAAAGCCGGTGGAGCATGACGTACAGCCTGTTCTTACTACTTCCCTTCTATTCGGTCAACCCATATTTAGTGAGCACCTGCTGTATACTCATGAACAAGCCACATGGGCCTCCGCTTGGAGTTTCACAATGCTTGGAGCTGCTGCTGTCTGCTGCAGACACGGGGATGGAAAGGGGAGGCCCGAGCCCCCAGGAGACCCGAGGAGATGGTCCCTTCTGCGGCAAGGACAGTGGACCCCACACCTTTAAAACCTCCCATCCTGACCTAGCTTTGAGGGTCAGGCGCTGCCATCTCGGGGGAGGGCAAGGGTGGGCCCCGTCCTGACTCGAAAGACTATGGGGGTGCAGATGCCCCTGCCTTCCCGCAGCTGGGGCCGAGCACCCCCTCCTGCCCCCAGCAGGAGCTCCAGATACAAGGGCCCAGCGTCTTCCTATTTCCAAATCGGAGGCGGTGAGCGGCTGCATTCCCACCCTTAGCCCTGAAATATACAATTTACTTGAAGGAATTATACACTGCCGGCTCCTTTTAAAACCGAGCAAAGACCCCCCACAGAACTGTTTCCTTTCCCCGAGTGGCATCATCTTCTGCAGAGAATCTGCCCAATTCTCTAATTGCACCATCTGTGCCAGGGAGGGCGGGGGGCTCGGCGTGGCTCCTAGTCTGTTCCCTCCAATTTAGTCTTAAATCCTGCCCTCCACCTGCCGGGCTGCTCCCGGGAGGCCCTCCCACTCGGACCTCACAGCTGCTAGGCCCGCCCTCCCCTCTGACGGGCTGGACACCTCCTGCCCCTTTGCCTGGTCCCATCTTCTTCTGCAGGGCATTAACCCCTCAGCCCCTGTGCCAAGAGGCACCCCACCCCCACCCCACCAGCCCAGTGGCAGTGGCGTCTCTCCTAACTTCTGCTGCTTACAGAATCTTCTGGAAGCCTAGCTGGGCATGATCTGCAGGGACCTTCTGCCGCCCTGTAACAAGACCCCAGGAAGGCTTTGACTCCAGAGGTTTGGCCTCTCTTTCCTCTTCCCACGTTACCCTTCTGGGCCTTGTGGACAGAAACTGATGTGGGTTCTGAGCCAAGCTCCTCCCTTCCTGGCTGGGTGATGCAGGGGAAGCCGCTTGACCTCTCTGAACTTGAGTTTCTCCATGAGAAACACAACACACTCCATCTTTTTCTTTTCAGACCACCTTTCTCTGTTTGGAACCGCCCCCCCCCCAACTGAAGCAGACAAAGATTTGGCTACAAGTCACTTAGGAAAGAGGTGATCCCAGGAGCATATGCACAGCATGTGCACAGCAGGGAGTCCCAAAGCAAGAGACGGAAGGGAGGGAGGCCATAAAGTGTGGGTACTGAGCAGTCACCGCTGTGGATACCCAGGGCCCGATCCCGTGGGGACCCTCTGAGAGACTGGGTGGCAGACAGCTCAGAACCGTACCCCCATCCCCACCCCAAGGCACAGGCAGGAAGGCTGGGCTGGCTGAGGGCCACTCCCAGAATGCTGACTCCCAGGCCTACAGGCCTGTCGTGGGCAAGGACTGAGCCTCAGGACAGGGTGCGGTGTGCCGGGGGAGGGTCTGTGCCCACAACCCACCTCGCCTCCCACAAGGCGGTGGCTAGTGCAGCACCTAGCACCCAGCACAGAGCAGGTGCATGGCTGCCTCATTCTCCACCTGCTCAATGGCCTCATTTAAAATTCTGATCTCATTAAGATCGGGACAAAGGAAAGTGTCTGGTGCACGTGGCCCAGGCCACTAGGCCTCTATCTTCCACAGGAGTTAGACCCAAGCCGGGCGAGGGAAGCTGAGACCAGGGCTGTGGCCCCTGAGGAAGTGTGTCTCTGCCACGTTCTCCCCTGCCTAGGCCGGCTTCCTTCGCTGCACCTCCCCCCTGCCCGGGGAACTGTCTACACAGCCGTCTCCCTGCAAACCCGTCCCTGATCAGATCAGCACCTCCCATGCTCCAGCCATCACAAGAGGTCCTCCCCTGGGTGAAGCCGCATGCCGCCCCAGTCCAGACAGCCCTGCTCGCGGCGGGGTCTCCTCACTCCCGAGCAGCCACGGGGACCTGCGTGGCCTCTTCCTGGACAGGGAAGGGAAACAGTCACCCCCTGCTCCTTCCTGTTTCAGTATCCACACTCCCGTCCCCTGGCCCTCATGTTCCCTCTTGGAGTCTGAGCCCAGCTCTGGACCCATCAGTGTAGGGGAGGACCCAGGGTAAGCGGGACAGGACAGCTCATGCTACTCTGAACAGCAAATACTTTGCTGCCAGCATCAGAGTTCTGTAGTCCCTACTACCTCAGTCCCTTTAAGATGTCCTGGTGTCCTGATCTGATTCTACAGGTTGGGCTGTGGACACTGTCAGCTGGAGAGGGGACGTGCATGACAAGGTGAAATATCTAAGGTCATCATGAGACCTCAGCCATGTGGGGATCTGAGGACAGGCAGAGGAGGCGGGAGCAGCACATGCAAAGGTCCTGAGGCAGGAATGCTCAAGGTATGCTTGAGGGTAACTAGATGTGAAGATGGAACTATTTTGGTCTCAGTTTGGATGGGGCTCAAAGACAGTCGATGCCAGTTATGCCCATATTTCCAGATGAGGTGTGAGGCCACCCAAGTGGGATTTGCAAAGGAGGCAGGGAGACCTGGCCTTGCCACCCTTAACTTACTTCCCACCTTTAGCTGAAAAGAAGTTGGAAATGAGGAGGGGAGTTTGGGGCAGGGGGCTGTTGGGAGTTCTGAGAGACTCCCCCTACCAAGAGAGAAGGGTGAGGTACCTGCCCTGCCCCCAAGCCCAGGCAGGGGGCCTTTTGGCAAGACCACTTGGAGAGGTGGATATGTACCTCCTGGGTGCTTGGATGGCTGGGGACGCACAAGGACCCGTCACTCGCTCAGGAAACGTTAAGATGATAACATGGGGGACGGTAGGGAAGCACCTGAAACCTGTGTTTGTCAAGGCCAAGTGTCTCCCAGGGACCGATGCGGGCCCCAGAGAGAGGGACTCAGGAGGGGCGTCGCTGGACGGGCAAGGAGACCTTAGAGCATATGCCACTAGCAGAAGGCGGGTGAGGAACCCCACAGGCCAGTCCAAGGAGCTGCACGTGGGGGTAATTGAGGTAAAATGAGCGCCTTAATCCAACCTGACTGTTGTCCTTGTAAAAAGAGGAAATCAGGACACACAGAGGGCAGTGCTTACAAAGGGAAAACTGCACTGGGACACAGAGAGAAGGTGCCACAAGCCAAGGAGAAAGACCCCCAACATGCTGACACCGTGATCTTGGACTTGCAGCCTCCAGAACTCAGAGAAGACAAGCCTCTCCCGGTTAAGCCCCCTAGTCTGCGGGATTTTGTCACGGCAGGCAGAGCGGGTGAACATATATGCCAGCGCGCTCTGCCGGGTCCGAGGAAGGAACACTCAGGGGCAGAGTAGGGCTGGGCAGTGGGGTGACGGACCTAATCCCCAAGCTCCTTTACCAGGCTAAGAACCATGGAAGGTCCATCTCCTTCACAACAAGGACGGGCAGGCATTCAAGGCCCTGGACCCACTTCTGTCACCGGCCAACCCTCCTGGGCCCCTTTGGTTCTGGATGGAACCGCTGGCCTTCTAATTCTGGGGCTCTCCGCTGCACCTTTGCACAAGCCGTTCCCTCCATCTTGAATGTCCTCCCTTGTCTGACTCCTGCGCATTCTCAGAGGCTGGGCCCTACAGCACCTCCTCCAGGAAGCCTTCCTGGGCCCTTCCCTGTGCTTTCTCGGGGTCTGGGCTTCTCTGGTGTTGTGATCCATTTCCCAGAAGATAATCTCTACTGGCCTGTGAGATTCTAAAGAGCAGGGGCTGTCCATGCTGTGACTGTCTGCTTTTCGAGGGTCTGACGGCATGCTCGGGGCTTGTGTGACTGGAAGGGCACATACAGAACTGGAAGGGCACACACAGGAGCAGCCGGACTGGGGTATACGAGGCTGAGCATTGTGGACTGCTGGAGATGGCGGAGGCTTCGGGGCCACCTTTTCTAACCTCCTCTTTGCACATGGGGAGGCCAAGGCCCGGACGGAGGAAGCTGCTGGCCCAAGGTCACAGGGATTGAGGTGCCAACGGGTCCCAGAACTCCGTCTCCCGGCCCAGCCCCCTGCACTGTGGCGCATTCTCACCACCCCCTCTCAGCCCCTTTGACAAGTGGAGTTTAATTATTTACGAGGGCGCTTTATAGCTTCGGGTGAACCCACCGGAACATATTTTGTAAAGTAATGAAGGCTCAGTAATGCGAGACCTCGCTACAGCTCCCGTCACTAAATCTTGGCCCAGGAGTCGGCCAGACTGCGTAGGCATTTTTTTTTCTCCCCTCCTCTCTTTTGGAGAATTACAGGGTTTGCAGATTAGGATTGGTTGTGGCAGAAGGCATATCCGAGGCGTTTTTTTCTCATTTAGGGGAGAAAGAAGCAGGCTGCACGGAACCAGAGTCTGGGCTCCCTAAGTGGGGATCAGGACGCGGCGTCGGCCACGGGCCGCCCGCTGACAGCCCCTCTGAGGGGTCCTGTGGGGCAGGCGGGACGCTGTCGCAGAGACCCCGCTGTTCTCTATCCCTGGGGGTTGGAGGAGATGCAGTGACGGAAGAACTGAGTTCAGACAGGCCTGGGAGTCTCTGGGCCTCAGTTTCCCCATCTGTAAATTAGGACAACACTTTGCCTCTTCTAGTTCCTTCTGCCACCTTCCAGTCTTCCTCCCGGGCGATAAAGATGGTGGAACGGCAGGTTTATTCCCAGAGGCATTTGTGCCGTGGGCCCCCTGAGGACTCCCAGACCCCGCAGGCAGGCATTAACTGGAGCTTGCAGAGAAGGGTCAAGGTCACCACGCTGGAGGGCAACAAAGTTGGGATTTGAACCCGGCCTTCAGGCTCCAGAGAGCACACGCCTGTACCAGCTTCGCACGGAGCAGGTGCAGGGCCCAGCGCGGTACTGAGCGCCTCACGCACTATGGCTCGTTGTGTCTTCCTAACAAGGAAGAGGCATGCTTTCCCCTCTCGTGTGCAAGTGAGGACACTGAGGCTGCCAGCGGATCCTGACTTGGGACCTGGGTCTCCCGCCCAATGACACACCCCAGGTCTCTCCACTCAGCGTGTCTGTTACCCCAGGACTCTGAGCTAAGTTCCCTGGACTCCAGGAGCCACAGTTGAGTCTCCCCAAATATCTAAGAAGCAAAGATGATGTCCCCAACTCATCCCCAACAGGAGCGTGGGGGATGCACATTGAACTTGCAAGTGATGATGTTTTGAGCCAGACTGAAGAGAAAGGGAGAGAGGTGCGGGGCAAGGCAGGGAAAGGGGCGTTTCCATGGAGGGGGTGCTTGGAACATTCCAGCATTTGGGAGGAAGGACTGCAGAGCCTTAAATAATAGAATTTGGGATGAAACACTCATGGCGAGATTGAGGGTCTGGACAGGGAGCCCCTCACGGAAAGGAGCCCTTCATCTGTGAATCTCCAACGCGTAAGGCAGAAGTAGGTGTGCAGTAAGTAGAAGTTAGGGCTGTCAAATAAGATGACCTGATTCGGACCTTGTTCTGCAACAAGTAAGTGGACAGCCTTGAGCGACCCTCACTTTTCTGGGTTTCTTCCTTATCTCCACGATTGGGGCCCATCTCCCCACAACAGAAAATTCTAGCCGGCAGCTACCTAAACACAAAATCCTGCAGACGGAGGCTTTCAAAGCTCCTTGAGGGTCAGTTTAATACACGTACTCACAAGGGCATGCCAACATTTAACTGAATGCCAGAAAATTCTGCAAGCAGCTAATCTAAATACACCCCGCTGGATACTGGAACCACATGACGTCGCCTGGGCCTCAGGAGAGAACGAGGAGCCAGCTGACTATTTTCTGTCTTGATTACAGACCTATCCTCAGAAAAAGAAGATTAGGTCCCTCATTCATTTAACAAGCGTTAACTGAACAGGTACTATGCGCCGGCACTGTTGTAGGCACTGCGGATACATATGGCAGTGAACGAAACATAAAATCTGCTTTCATGGAGCTTACATTCTAGTGAAAAGACAGGCTTGTATTTTAAAAAATAAAGCAGGGAGAAGAAAGGAGGTAGGGGGGCTGTAGATTTTTAATGTGGGGCATGAGGGTCAGAGAAGTGCTCTGCTCTGAGAAGAGTGGAAGAAGCAAAACAAGGAGCAGGAGATGTCTGGACAGAGGTGCTCCAGGCAGGGGAGACGGGCGGCCAAAGCCTGGGCCAGAGGGAGGATCCTGGGGAGGCCAGAGGGCAGGGAGAGGGAGGAGAGGTCAGAGCGCGGCAGGAGCCACAGCGGGCAGGACCTTGTGGGGCGCAGTGGGGACTTTTGTCTTTCGCCGAGTG